>CAJDSM010031800.1:0-11437 GCA_903981925.1 Ostrea lurida
TTAGCAATGGTCAAATTTCAAAATTCTGTAGTTCTAATGTTTGAAAATTAAACTCGTTTACACAGAATTGTTTTTCCTTGACCACTTACATTTTGGGGGGTTTCATATTGTAAACATCCTATGTGCACGTGGTTTCGGTAACCGGTAATTAAACACGTGCCGGTAAAAGGAGAATGAACGGTGTACATATACATATCATTCTCACAAACAAAGCTTTTGTATCAAAAAAAAAATGTGAATTTAATTTAATGACCCTGTTGAGTATATGTTGCAATGTCCCATGATCACCTGCATAGTGTTTCTTTATCAGTCGATCTCTTTTATAACAATTGTTAGGCCGTTTTACATACACCGAATTTACTACGGATTATATACTGCGTTTACCTGATCAAGACAATGGGCTCACAGCGGGTGTGACCGGTCAGCAGGGATGCTTACTCCTTCTAAGCACCTGATCCACCTCTGGTGTGTACAGGGGTCCGTGTTTGCCTAACCCTTGTTTAGTATTAAAGATTAATCACTGTTTGTTATATTTGCCTTTATATATTCTTATGAAGAATATCCCGTAATCACCTGCATATACAGGTAGTGTGTATTTCACTGAACTGATTCGATACTCGAAGAACATAATATATTAGTGTGTATGATCAAATTTAAATAGAAGCAGGCTATTGACAAGTGTCTGATGTTTTTCCAACACTATCGTTTGCAGTCAGCATTTCGTAAGTTCTATGGTAGTTATAATGATCATGTTTGCAAACACAATTTGTCGTTGGGTCGAATGCCTTTTGATGCGTTTCACACCAATTATCAGACCTTTTTAAACATTCCGATTTTGACTACAGTTTACTGATGATGATATCGGGCTCAGTCTAGGCAATTGTGTCCGGTAAACAGGGGATGCTTACTCTTCCTGGACACCTGATCCCACCTCTGGTGTGTATAGGGATCGGTCTTTGTCCTACTCTTATTTTTCTATTCAAGCTTCATTGGAATTAAGAAATGAAATTGTACAATCTCGCGAGGAATCCTGAAAATCCAATCATGAATGTACTTTCAAGAGTTTTCAAATTTTTATTTTCAATTTAAATTTTAGGTCACCTGAGTAAACTCAGGTGACCTATTGCAATCGTCTTCGTCCGTCTGTGCGTCGTCCGTTAACAATAGAACATTTTTAACTTCTTGATAAACCCAGTACAATTCTTTTCAAATTTGTTATGAAGCATCTTTGACAAGGGGCACATCAAATTGTAAATTTCGAGTCTCTTGCACCCCTGGGGACTTGGGGTGGGCAAAACTGCCCCAAAAGTGACCAATTTCAAAAATCTTCTCCTTAACAGCCACACTGTCTAAGAGAAACCAAATGCATAGTGATTGTAGAGCAGGAAGGCCTTTACAAAATTGTAAATTTGGTGATCCCGGGGTAGGGTTCTGACCCCAGGGCAAGGCCAAACTTGGTACATAGTGTTTTTGTTTGTTTAATCTTGTTTATTCTTTCACATATATACATGCATGCACATTATAAATATAACGATGACATCAACAATAATTTTTCTTATATAATATCATATATTTTTTATATATATTAGTGTAAGTTATATTGATAGAAAAGGAAGAGGGAAGGGTGTCAGCAAAAGAAACAAGTGAGACCTAATGATTGTCTGGACCTGCGTCGCTCGCAGCTACTTGTAAAGCACAAATATTTGTTGATTTTATGCTACCAACGAAATTAACAAAATAAATCCATGTGAACATTTGTGCATTTCTACAGTATATATTTATAAAATTTTGTAATACAAAATTTTCTGTCAGTTCAGCATGGTATTAATCTCCTTAAAACCATATGAATTTCTGAAATAAGCTGAAATGATGTAATATATGATGATTTTTGAAATATTGTTAGTTCAAGGGTCACTGTCATTTATGAGGATTTTTGCAAATTTTCTAAGTTTGAAGGGGTATAACTTCCTAAATTTAAAGAATCAATATTTCCGCTAATATGCACAACTACATATGATTTCTTACTGTAAACCAGTTTCATTGAATTGGTTGGATAGTTTTCAGAGGAGTGCGATGACAAGATCATTTATGAGGATTTTTACAAATTTTCTAAGTTGAAGGGCATTACTTCCGTAAAATTTAAAGGATCAATATTTCCTGCTAATATGCACAACTACATATGATCTTTTATACGTACAAGTTTCGTTGAATTTGTTTGTGTAGTTTTCAGAGGTTGCGATGACAATGATCTTTATGAGGATTTTACAAAATTTCTAAGTTGAAGGCAGATAACGTCTGTAAAATTCAAAGGATCAATATTTCCTGCTAATATGCAAAACTACTATTATGATGTTCTTTATGTATACTAAGTTCGTTGAATTTGGTTGGGTAGTTTCAGAGAGTTGCGAATGCAAGTTTATTGGGGACGGAACGGAGTGACCCGACTCCTAGACCTGCTTCGCCGTTGGCGACGCATGGTAACAAATCGTCTATTGTAAGTAGTATGTAAACGTAAATGAAAACAAATACAACTACATAAGTATATAGTGTATAAATATAGCTATATAAGTGCATTACATATGTTTGCCAATGCCTTTCATATTCTAATAATCTACAACTTTGTAACAGCAGGAACTTTTCATAAAAATTCTATCTATGATCATCGGTACATGTGTTATATGTAAAACATTTGAAAGGCATCTTCTTTAATGCTATTGATATCCAATGTGAAACTAAATGAATATTTTGAATGAATAGGGAGCTTTTATCAAAATTGTAAATTTCAATGCTCCTGAGGGTAGGGGTTTTAGTATTAGTGGGCCAAAAATGGTCATTGAATGAAATGTGTTAACAAATTGAACATTTTTAACTTCTTCTTGATAACCACCAGTCAATTCTTTCAAATTTGGCAATGACAGCATTTGGACAAGGACACATAATTTGTAAATTTCAGGTCTCTTGCACCCTCGGGAACTTGGGGGGGCCAAAAATGACCAAAAATGACAAATTTTAAAAGTCTTCTTCTTTACAACCGCAACATGTTTGAGAGAAACCAAATGCATAGTGAAGTACAGGCAGGAAGACCTTACCAAAATTGTAAATTTGGTGATCCCCGGGGTAGGGGTTCGTGACCTGGGGGGGGGGGTAAACTTGGTACATAGTTTTATATGTAAAACCTTTGAAAAACATCCTTTTTCATGCTATTGATTTTAATGTGAAAGAAAGTAAATGAATATTTGGAATAAGTAGGGAGCCTTTCATATTATAACCCCCTGCAAAGTTGGGGGGGGGGTTTACTGGATCAGAGTTGCTGTCCATCCGTCTGTAGACACAATGTTCCCAGACTTTAGTGTTAACCTTTCCACTAGAGTTACCATATCATGCATATGATCTACCCATGGGAACAAAGGTGTTCCTATTGAATTTGGGGTCAAAAGGGCAACGGTCAAGCAACTGGACATCGAAGTAGCGATATTGTGTCTGGGTTCAAGAGCATTATCCATTCTCCTAGAGTCACTATACCATATCATGGACTAACTCATGGGACAGATTATATTCCCTTTTGAATTTGGGGTCAAAGGTCAAGTGCACTGGACATCAAAGTAGCAATATGGTTTCCGGGTTCCAAGGCATTATTCTTTCTACCTAGATTTACTATATCATACATATATATCTACTCATGAGACGAAGATGTTCTTTACTGAATTTGGGGTCCAAAGGTCAAGCTCACTGGACATTGAAGTAGCCATATTGTTTTCATTTAAAATTCTTGAACAACCGTGAGATTGAAATGATAATCTTCTTGTGTATATGAATAGGAATCATATGCATAATATATTGAAAGATATTAACATGTGAATGAAATACTATGTATGCGACTTCAGAAATTGCAAATATGAGACTCCCTGTGTAGCCTATGAATCGAGGTAAGTTAAGTGCCGTGGGTCTCTTGTTTTGAGTATCAATAGTACTTTGGACGGACTATTCCGTTTACTAATGATCAAGATATACATGTAGGGTTCATGGCTGGTGTGACCGACCGACAGGGGATGTTTACTCCTCCTAAGCACTGATCCCACCTCTGGTATAGCTCCGTGTTTATCCAACTTTTAACTTCGTATTACTCATAGGAGATATGAAATTGATCACTGTTTGTTATCACCTTTTCATTTTACGTTAAAGGGTGCCCCATTTTAAGAATCACAACAAGTATTCGATCACCAAATGAGCAATCAGCTTTGGACTTTCCATTGTCATTCTACAAAACAACTAGAGAACGGGCAAGTCAGAAAATCCCCAGCAAAAAACATTTTAATATCATTTTTAGGTCAAACAAGAAACAAATTCACCAATAAATCTGAAAATGTGCCTTTCTTGGATCTTTCTATTTAAAAATATCGCCTCAAGGAAACTTAAGAAACTTAGTTAGAAAGTCCTGAGAAGATGACGGACATACTTGGTGATTACTACATGTATAGGAAGTCGTCCTGTGGCGGTATCCTAATCACTAATTTTATGTTTATATTCCATCTTCAAATCCTCCTCAGCTCCATGAAATGAAGAACGTATTTCAACATCTTCCTGTCTCATGCATATTAGAAGACTTCAACGCCGCACATAACCCATTGTCAGAGGGTGATAAATTAACGGACAAAAGCGCGAAATTAAAAGCTGCCATGTCAAATTGCGATCTTTGTATCTTAAACGACGGACCTAACGAATATTTGCATCCGGGTAATGGTTAATACTCTGCAATAAACCTTAGCTTTATTGATCCTTGACTAATTCTAGGTTTTGATTGGTTGGTGTATGACTTTCTCTTTGAGAGTGATTATTTCCGAATCGTCATCAAAACAAACAAATCTCAAGAAAACAATTATGGTATTTAAATTGAAAATTAGATACACTGATCGGGATAAAAAAAAAATTCTTTAAGAGTTTAAAAATGTCTAATTGTTGACGGACGACGACGGAGCTGATGCCTGAATGACTCAAGTGAGTCACTCAGGTGAATTAAGAATAAAAAAAAAACAAAGAAAAGAAAATTATAGGTTAAAAACACAAGCAACGAACAAAATGACATTGTCAACGAGTTCTTCTCTTTAAATTTAGAAAGATCGAAAAGCTGCCAATAAATCTCGTAATACTGCAGTCGGTCCAGACTAAATTCTCTACAAAATTCTTAATACGTCCTGGAAGTAGTAAGAACTGTCTCCTGCAAATTTTTAACATCAAACTGTATACATTTCCACCATCTTGGTTTCATGGAACAATTATTCCCATTTCAAAGCACGATCTCAATCTAGTGTATCAACGTATCGTCTTAACAAGTTGTATCTGTAAAGCCATGAAACAGATGATTAACAAACTATTAATCTGCAACATACAATGTGGTATTATGGGGGGGGGGGGGGGGTATCATAAGCACCACCGACCACTTGGTTCCAATTGAATCTTTCATACAAAATACTTTTATAAACAAATAATGTCCTGTAATTACAAGTACACTAGTATTCTTCGGCTTGGAAAGGCACATGGTACGGTACGACTTGTAAACGTGGAATATTACTGAACATATAATATGATATTTTATTCGTTTTGGACAACTACTTTATTTATTGAAAACTTCCTGAAGGAAATAACTCCATGTGAATCCGGGCTAGAATTGGTCCTCAATATACATACCTCTTGCCTGTCGTAAAAGGCGACTAAATATGTCGGTCCTTCGAATGAGACCGCGAAAACTGAGGCCCGTGTCACAGTACATGTAGGTGTGGCACGATAAAGATCCCTCCCTGCTCAAAGCCCATATGCGCCAAGTATAGGCCTAAATTTTGTAGCCCTTTACCGGCAATGGTGACTTCTCCATATAAGTAAAAAATTCTCAAGCGGGTCGTAAAACAACCCAATGTTAACAATGATCACCCTCTCGTCGTAGATGGGTGTCGCCCAAGGCAGTTTCATGATTTTAAATAATTTATTAAGAAAAATTTAAACATTGGAGAAATGTCCGTACATGGATAAATGCAGATATTCAGAATGAAGTGAGAGAAATACGGATAAATGGTGTACCACTCTCCTTAATTTACAGCTACAGATGCATTTTTCAAAGCAGGGATTAATGTGTCAAGCATTGGTCGTACAGAGGCAATGGGAGTTTAGGGATTCAAAGTGGAAAGGTGAAGATACCTCTTATAAAGAATACAAAATTAAAGAGTTGGTTAAACCACAGACCACTGGAGATATCAGACTCTGGGATGGAATGGTGTGCTTAGAAGGAGTAAGCATTTCCTGTCGACTGGTCACACTCGTCTAGATCTCGATCGGGTAAACGGAGTAATTCGCAGTCAAAATAAGTTTTTAAATAAACGAATTCAATTGGTATGAAACATGGCTAAAAGCATTTGACCCAATGGCAGGTTGTTCTCGTCAATTAGATCGTTATAACGCCCGTAAAATTTTCGAAATGCTGACTATAAACGAGAATGATGAAACCCTGCATCATCAACGTATTTGTTAGTAGCCTAAACTGACCACACGCAAAACAAGCTTTTGTGTATCGAATCGATTGGCGGACATAAACACGATATTTATGAAGGTGATAATGGAATATCGTTATATGAATATGGAAAGTTGACGATGGAGAAACTGAAGTCCTCCAATTTGTCATAAAATTAAGTCATTAGTTTGCCAATACTGTTCATTTTCAATACAAGTGCGTACCTTTAGATACAGTGCCCGGTTGTTCAAAGGTGGTTGACTTTCACACAGTGTTATTTATGGCATGCATGTTGGAACTAATCTGTGTTAAATATCTCAGAACCTTTTGAAAAAGCAATGCTCGGAGAAAACCCACAAAAAGTGTTTCGTCGAGTGCTCAACTTTTTCATACTAATGTTAAAGGTTGTAACAACAAAAGTCCAGCAAAAATCAGAAACATAATTCAAAAATACGCGTATTACAATTATTTAATTTGTCTACTGCTTAGCTGAAATCACACACGAGAGCAAGCCTGTTTATGGTGCTGTTGATATCGCCCTTTAAAACTGTAATATCCCATGCAATTTTACAAGTGCTGTTTACCATGCAGTTTACTATTCTCGAGAGTTCAAATCAAGAAATAAACAGGTTGGCCAAGAATAGAACGTCATGAAACTCTTAGAGGGGCTTTTTCAGCACACAGAATCCTGTATACATACATTATACAGCACCCTATCTTTACCAATAGAAATATAAAAAACAATGAAATTTTGATTTTCCAAATTTCAAAACATGAATACATGTGCATCCAGTCCAAGCAGCATAAGTGAGACTAAAATACAGTATGTCCATGGTACGCTGGACAATCAACCCCATATCAGGGGCGAAACTAGAAATTGTGGAAAAGGAGAGGCGCAACTTCCATGAAGCACGAGTTTTGGGGAAAGTTCCTGGGTTTTATAGATTTTTATAAATCTAGAAACATGTCTCTTATGTAGTTACTTTTACTATTTTCTGTCATTTTTGATGAAAAGAAATGGCACAAATGTAAGGTTATGTATACATGTATGTAGGTGGACGTTTAAAAAAAAATTCATTGTGGAAATGACAACAGCTGATTCCCTAAGCTTTTTTTTTTAAAGGTAAACATGTCTAGATAAATGAGTATGTTTCTTCAAAACAAATGAAAAATGCATGGTTTGATATATTGATTTGATCATGAAATGAAAATGACTATCTTGTACGAAAAAGCGCAGTAAATGATTACTACAATCAAGAGGCGTGTGACATATTGGATTGCTTAAAGTATATGGCCTCTACTCACTGCAATAATTTAATACATACCTCACTACATTGATGATGAAAAATGGGACATTATTATCCCTCATGGGGCTCATTTGAACAGTTGTATTGTCCCACACTGAACATAACATTCTCACTACTCCGTGCTACCATGAGAAAGTGGCTGTATCAAGTCGCATATCATTAAACGCATAATGTCCTTGTGGTTTTAATCATGATAATTCACTCTTAAACAATTTCCATGTCTCTAAGGAAAATTAAAACCTCTCATCAATGGTGTGAACAAAATTCAATGTATGTTAATTTCTCAAAACACTTTACTCAATTTTGATTTTCTTAGTTATCTCCCATTTTAGATGTTATCCCTTTCATTTACACTGATTAGAATACCCTTAACCGAAGGCTGTTTTGTGGTTGGTTTTGTAAAATAATATGTCGGACATGTATAAAGTTTGTAAACAAACTTCGAATAGAGAATCTAACACTAAACAGACTGTGAGCCCGGGCCCCACTGCCCCACACTAACGACAGACTGTGAGCCCGGGCCCACACTAAACGACAGACTGTGAGCCCGGGCCCACACTAAACAGACTACTGTGAGCCCGGGCTCCACACTAAACAGACATACTGTGAGCCCGGGCCCCACACTAAACAGACAGACTGTGAGCCGGGCTCCACACTAAACAGACATACTGTGAGCCCGGGCCCCACACTAAACAGACAGACTGTGAGCCCGGGCCCACACTAAACAGACATACTGTGAGCCTGGGCCCCACACTAAACAGACATACTGTGAGCCCGGGCCCCACACTAAACAGACAGACTGTGAAGCCCGGGCCCCATACTAAACAGACATACTGTGAGCCGGGCCCCCATACTAACAGACATTACTGTGAGCCCGGGCCCCACACTAAACAGACAGACTGTGAGCCGGGCTCCACACTAAACAGACATACTGTGAGCCGGGCCCACACTAAACAGACAGACTGTGAGCCCGGGCTCACACTAAACAGATATACTGTGAGCCCGGGCCCCACACTAAACAGACAGACTGTGAGCCGGGCTCCACACTAAACAGACAGACTGTGAGCCCGGACCCCACACTAAACAGACCAGACTGTGAGTTCCGGGTCCCACACTAAACAGACAGACTGTGAGCCCGGGCCCCACACTACAGACAGACTGTGAGCCCGGGCCCCACACTAAACAGACAGACTGTGACCGGCCCCACCACTAAACAGACTGTGAGCCGGGCCCACACTAAACAGACAGACTGTGAGCCCGGGCCCACACTAACAAACAGACTGTGAGCCGGCCCCACACTAAACAGACAGACTGTGAGCCCGGGCCCCACACTAAACAGATTACAGTTGAGTACAGTGGTTTTAACATCAGAGGTTCTTCAGCATGTGACCACAACGTTAGACCGCTGAAAGCCACTAAAACTGAGCGAGAACGACTAAGCAATCCCACGGCCAACAAGATGAATACGGGATACGGCCATTTGATGCATTGGACAGAATAAACAAGATATACACTGCATTTGAAATATTTTTAAAAGAAATGAATCTTATAAGTCTTTTTTTATCGAGGTAAAAATGTTACAATGATATTACAGGAAAAATTAGACGGAAAACTTATCAGTGCACACAATATTCCGTCTAATATTCCTCTAATAAGAATTATAAGATTCATTTTATCATTTAATTGTTTAGATGATAAAACCAAAAAATGAGCTTTAATTAAATGTTTGAAGGGACACGTGTGTGCGTGTCTTACACGTAAGAGCAAAGATAACACACTGATCAATCTCGCAAGTCCCAAATAGAATACAAAAACAAGAGTTGGGCAAACACGGACCCCTGGACACACCAGAGGTGGGATCAGGTGCCTAGGAGGAGTAAGCATCCCCTGTTGACCGGTCACACCCGCTGTGAGCCCATAGTCTTGATCAGGTAAATGGAACAATCCGCAGCCAAATCAGTGTGTGAAAAAACGGCTTAACAATGGCTATGAAAACACATACAGACAGCATTTGACTCAATGGTAGTCATACTGGTAAACTAAATCGTTATAGCGACCATAGAATTTACAAATGCTGCCTTTACACGTGAATCTGAAACCCTGTAACAACCACTTGTTTGTAAGTAGCCTGCCCGATTCAAAACTGATCTTACACAGAACAAGCTCTTGCGTATCGAATAAGTTGAGAGACATACACACCATATACAGGTGATGATGGAATATTTTTGCATAAAAGTATGGGAGTTGACAATGGGGAAGCTGAAATCGTCCCGTTCAATAGAGTTGAGTTGTTGGTTTGCCGTTAATGTCAATGTTCAATAAATATATCCAAGTACGAAGCAGACATGGAAACTCTGTGGTTTCCTTTATTTCTAGTTCGTTGGATATATTGATTAATATTCGTATTTACTTCAACTGATCACTGTAGCCTAGTGGTTGGGGTGCTTACCTTGAAAACGGAAAGTCTCGAGTTCGATTTGAGAATAGTCTAGGACGTTTACATAGGTAGTGACTGTTCTATGACAAGCGCCAAAGTCAGGACTGGGTCTTTTGATACGACTTACAAACCCAGGTTTATTCTATATCTCATCATCTAGAGCATCAACGAACGTACAGATCAAGAATCACTATCGGCATAGGTACTGACAATTACTAATGTGACGCCTTACAAGAGTGGAAAATTCTTTAATGGGAAAAAAACAATATGCAAAATACAAAAAGAAAAAAAAAAAAAAGAATTGCAATTTCCTCAGAGCATATGGAAAAATAAAATTATATTACCATATGATTTATGGAAGCCATTACAGCATAAAAGAAATCTTTTGCAACCATGATCTATGTTTTACGTTTCCAAGGTGAATGCATTGAGTTATTGAAGGAAAGCAATATCTGCTCAACGATAACAGCACTATATGTCAAAATATTACAAATCAAAATTTTCAATTGCAGGTGTTATGAGGCTCCGAGCGGGAAAAAAACGTGTGCGCATATCACATATGTTGTTAAACATGTATAAAAATTCAACTCATTTCAATATTTTTTTCGTTTGGAAAACTCATTCACCTTATTTGCAAAATATCGGTTCATTCGAATGTAGGAATCAATAGATCTAACCAAAAGTGTTAAGGATATTCGAAAATCGTTGTACTTTGGGGGAAAATTGTAATGCTATTAACATGATTGCTCATGTATGTTTTTTTACATATCAATATTGATATTTTAAAATCGACACGGCTTTTGTTTGAAGTGCATATATTCCTGTCAAGGTTAGTTTTTGTGTTGAATTACTATAATAATGAATCAACTTTGGTGAAAGTAAGCCCAGTTTCAATGTATAAGGATTTTATAGGGAAAAACATGAATCAATAAGAATATTTTCTAAAACAAGACAGCTATGGTATAGCATGATAAATACGACAGATCTAGAGAGTTCTGCTGGGTTTCAGATGAATGCACTCGAACAAAGATTGACAACCATGAAATGTTCTATCGCCATGATTGTGTTTCAAATTGCTGGAGTCCTGAAGGAGAGAAATCAGGTTGGCGCTATCCTCGACCGGTGGCAGACAGACAAGGCGTTCAAATAAGGAGGGGGACATTACCATATCTCCTCCGTTTTGACCCAGCTTGG
>CAJDSM010031802.1:9921-22477 GCA_903981925.1 Ostrea lurida
CCCTACCAGGACTAGCCTTAGACTATCTTGGAGGCTAAAAGAGCCCTTAGACCCTGTGCACCCCCAATGGAAATTTCTGGTTACGGACCTGAGTGGTCTACTTAAAATTTCATAAATTATAATTGTGTATATTCTATACAAGTAATAAGATTGGTCACCGGTCGTTGTCTTGACCTGCACACTTAAGTGCAAATTATATTTTTATATTCATCAAGTTGAAACAATCAATTTTAGAGATTTATCTTAGAGGAAAATATAATACGTACCTTTATTTAAAAAAATTACTTTAGTCACTCACAGTCTATCTTGTTTAAAACTTAAGGCCCATTCATTTATTTCAAAATATTTTCGTATTCTTTTTCATTTTTAACTGGGCAAATCCAATTGAAACCTTAACCCAACAGTGATGGCACTGGTTTTTGGTTGTTGTTGTTGTTGTTTTGGGGGTTGGGGGTGGGGGTACGTTAAAGGGAAGATAATCCTATATGTACGTCTAATAAAAACCATACAATGTTCATCAAAATGGCCAAAGTGTAGAGAAAACACTGAATGCGAACGGCTAATCAAGGGTTTTAGATTTATCAATTCGTGCAAAGACACATTTCCTTACCAAAAATTCATGTGTCGATCTGGGTTAATGGGTCAATTCGAACAAAATTGGTATTTCAAAATTTATGAGATGCACATAGCTCTCACTTATGGAATTCTTAAGCCTTTACATACTTTTGAGAAGTATTTGATCTGTCTCCTATATGATTTAAGAGTAGTTTTATGCCATGTTAGGTGCATGTATCAAAGATTCGCGATAGGACAAGGTACATTTGGTTATCGACAGGGGTGACAAAATATGCAATCTATGTGAATCTAGAAATATTGATGGTGAATTTCATTACCTCCTGGAGTTTTATTTATCTTTTAATGGAGATATTTATGTCCTTATTTCGGTCTTGCCAAACTATGTAATGTTTTGTTGCCAATAATCAAGAAATCAATGCAGTTGTAGGTTTTAGTTACTCTTCCTAAACAATGTACCTTCCATACTTTAGGTCACATTACCATTCTAATATTCTACATCGTCATTAATAAAATTAAATATTTTAATTTCAAATTTTAAAATTACTATAAATTAAATATTTAAATTTTCTTAATTCATATTAGTTTAGGTTACCAGTCGCGGTAACTCTGGCTTTAACGCTTTTTTCATTTATTACGTCATTATAAGCGGCCGTAACGTCATTTAATTGCGTCACTTGCCATCTTCTGTTGGACGTTGCAGAGAGTTTATCCCAATTTTCACATGGTATTTATGTATAGTTATGACTTTGTTATTTATCTAATATGGTCCCAATACAAGCCTAGGGTTTACTCCCGGCTTCCGTCGATTTATTTCTAGAATACACGGAGAAAACCTGACTTATTCCGGCATCGCAGGGGACCTCAGCTACGATCCTTACAGTACAGCGGAGTGGGGAAGTCTGAAGTTCCTACAATGGACCGGAGTCGAAATAAAATAAATATCAAGCTCATTCACCACACACATATGACCCTATCTATCAAAACGGGTCGCTTAGACTTGGAGCACAACATTCTAATTCAAGCTAGCGACGACTAGCACAGGGGGCAGTATCATTAAGAAGTAGCATCACACACTATTTCACACGAGCACATCCATTCAACACACAGCACCAACACAGGCCCAAAATAATGATGATTCACTTGGAGCTCAACCCTTGCGTCAAAATAAGAATATTTTAGCAGATCGCAAATCCGCTCCGTCATCACATCTACAGCACTCGACAAACACAAATGGATTTTGCACAATGAGTCAACTAACTACAACACGAACAGCCACTTAGACGATTCGGAACAACAACACAACCACACATCAGCACACACCAAATGACCATTGTTCAAATGAATAAATATCCTCAATATTCAGATAGTTTTCCTTTTCAGATAAATACCCGAGACGAACATCACGACACGTACGAGAAATTCATACAACATCTCACGATCATGATGTTCCTTCATCGTAGTGGCTTCATCGCTTTAGCCTCTAGGAGTCAGAACGTATTAAGGCTATCCAATATAGATTATTTTCATTTTGCCTCGCAATGCGCAACATCTTTTCTGAGCAACTATATAGTAACGCTACGTGTAATTGCATATCAATATCGTTTGACTTCTGTTTCTTATCTGTTCATGGCCACACTTAGCGTTACTCTCTCACTTATCGTCAAGAGGAACGCGCTAGGCCGAAAGCAAAAGCTGTTTTCTTCGATAGATCGGATTACGGCTCAGCTATGATAGATGTACCCTACTCAAAATTAAGGAAATATGTTCCCAAAGAGCCCTTTAAAAGTGAGCCGCTACGCATCTTGAACGCAGCCCAAATCAGACAGTTATACCTGTCAGTGTCGACCCCTATGTCCCTGTTTATCCACTCACTTTCTCACAGAGAATTTATACAGCATAAAATGACCAACGACACGAATAATTAGGTCATCAGATTTTTGGGACGAACCGTGTCCATTAAGTTCCATATTGCTTAACAACCGATGAGAGGCTAGAAAAGGGTTTTAAGACTCATATAGCCGCGCCTTGTATATAATAAGACGGTCATAGTAAATAAATACGGGATTTTAGGAGATACTACCTGTCTCTACTTATATCAGTATTAAAACTAAATCTAACATAAACGTAATGAGCAATTTTCGATATAACCGTTAGTTCCTGGAGCATCTAACTCAGCGCTCCTACCGTCATAATCCTGTAAAACCGTTATTATGCTCGCCGAGTTCATCAGATGTCAGACACTGTCTCTTACATTTACAATTCCCCTCCTTCCCGTGACTGTCTTGATCACTCTAAAGTCCCTGCTCATCGATCTTAGCGCTAGTCATGCTTTGTGTTCCCGCCTAAATGTGAATTTGCATCCTTACTTCATTAAACCAAAATCTAGTATATGAGGTCAATGTAATTGTAATCTAGATATGTTGCCGCTATCCTTAACCACCGTAATAATCACTCTTCCCTGTGACCCCGAGTCAAAGCTTCCTTTGAATCATCGAGAAGTTCCATTTACAAGCAATAACAGGCCAGTGATATTTCCTGTGCGCTAAAGTTCCTTGGAAAAAACATAATCGGCGAGGACCCATAGTCTGTATATCACAGAGTTACTGCTCTTGAACCCATCTTAACCCTAGATTCCTTCCCATGCAAATAGGGACCTGGGCATAACACACGAGCATCTTCTTTTTTCACATAAATGCAGTCCGTTAAGAAGAAATATTTGAATCTTGTTGCCTCTTTTTCACCCTGCCCCCTCCGTTGACTAGTCAATTGAATTTTCACACATCAGAGAAAGTCCGAACGTAACATACCAATAGCCGGTGAAAGGGCTATAAAACCTCGAGCCCTCATTGCTCCGGCCGTTTGGAACCTCGGTCGTGATTCTTCACTAGTGATGGCTCCGCAACCACTACTGTGCGGGCGCACCCATCTGTCTCGGATTAGATGTGAGAGGCACGAGCAGTCTCATACGAGAGAATATCTTTAAATTCATCCGAGTCCTCCACGGGAGAAAATCATTTGCCGCTCACTCCACAATTTAGGTATAGGAACGACGGTTTTTTTATAAAAAGAGTAGTGTTCCAAAATAAACGGCACCATAGAGTCTTCCATATCTGCTCCAGATTTTGGAATTGGAGAGAGCGAGAGCGGTGGGGTGGAAACTAACAACCTCAACTTTTGACAAAACGATTTTATTCAGCTCTCCACAAGGCGAGCGCGAGTGATCTTATGTAGCAATGTTCTTTTGATGTTTAAATCTCTCCACTGATTTGATACAAGGGATCATGTTTCAGAGTATGATCAAGTTTGGCAAAGCTTACTAAATGTTACGGACAAATACGACATAATGTTACAAGAATAATAAAATCTCGTTTGCAAAGTCAGCGATTTCGTAAATCAATATGGGGGCCGTTTTATAACGATTTTACTTTCCCAGTAATGACCTGTCATTGGCTTCAAATCGTTGTCTAAGGGTGTTTCATGGCAATTATTTAAGCTGCTTCTTTATACACTGAATTTTTGAACTACGGATTACTCCGTTTACCTGATTCAAGCAATGGCTCACGCGAGTGTGGCCGGTCAAGGGGATGCTTACTCTTCCTAGACACTCAGATGCCCCCCTGGTGTATCCAGGGGTCTGAGTTTGTCTGGTTATTAACTTTATATTTCTGTTTTGGACTAACGAGATTGATCACTAATTTCGTTCCCTTCCCCATGTTTCACAGGCCTGTTAATAACGATCTATTCTGCAAATACAACCTGTCATTATGTCATTGTGTTCTGACGGTTTCATAAACATTCTTATGCGAAAACTTTTACGTACTGACTTTTGATTATGATTAACTGTTTTTCCAATAGCCTGGCGAACGTCTCAATACTGAGTTGGAAGTCTGGAACGGGCGTAAAACAACCAACCAACCATTTTCCCGGACTAAGAAGACACCTAATCCCTCTGCACCTAGACACCTGATCCCACTGCCAACCTAGGCCCTGATCCCGCCTCTGTGCCTCAGGGGCTCCCGTGTTCGTTTATCTAATCTCCTTCACCTTGATGTCCTTTGTGAGATTTGTTTGAGATTGGTCCCTGTTTCCAATTACTATGTGACGTCACCTTCCAGCTCAATTATCAACGGGAAATATTTTGTCAAGCAACTAAAAAGTTACTCTGAAGGGAGCTTTCATCACATATCCATCCACCGTTAACGGTCGCTGAGGTGACAACAAGGGCGCTTCGCTTCTCATCGCAACTAGGGTCAAGTTCTTACCACGGAACCTTAGACGCTCAAAACATAAGTCGCTAAATGCCCGGCATTAACATTGCACTTCACTCGTTATCTTTCGGATTTACCAGGGATATTACCAATTTGAATCCGACGATAAAGAGCCCATATTGCTGTTCCCAAACCATGCCCACAGGTTAAACTGTAAAGAGACTAGAGAAAAGTGAACAGTTGTAAAAGTTTACGGGAGAAAATTCCCAGGGATGCGACTGAATTCCTCAGAAAATAGTTAGAAATTGGAGGAAACACCTCACCCTACTCCTGGGAAATCATCATTTTCTGTCACTATAAGATCAACGACCAGAGAGAGTTTTCCCCAATTTTTTCAGGAAATTGGACTAAGTCAGAGGATTCCTCTGAAAAGGACTGTTCTTTTAAAACCCTGATTTTTGACTCAGGGATTACCGTTTGCCTGATTTAGATAATGGGTAAACCACGTGTGACCGGTCAACAGGGGATGCCTTACGTCTGGTCCACCTCTTGTATATCCAAGTGTTCGCCCAGTTCTTAATTTGTATTCCGTTTGGAACTTGATCAATATTCGTTATCTTAACTTTTCAAATCTCTGAAAAATAGGAAAATTCAACATCCTGAAGTTATTAACCGGCGAAAAGCAGCAAGAAGTTGGCACACCTCATCCCAACACAAACTAGCTGTTGGCACATTTCTGTTTGGCTTAGTTCTTTTTGAATTGATAATTAGGATAGAATTATTGCACCCCTAATGTATTGATAATAAAAAACGAAAATAACAACAGCAAAGGTTTATTACTCAGGTTGTCTCCTTTTTAAGAAGTCTTTCTATTTTCATAACAGAACGAACGTCTTACGCAGGTTACAAACTTTTGGGCAGACTATTTTTGTCTATCATGTTCCATCCCTGTCCCCTTCAAATTGTATAATAATGTAATTTAACATGTTATCTATATGTGTTGTATTCGTACATGTTATATTTAAAAAAGCAATATTTTATGAACTGCAAGTAATTTTCCAGTGAAAGGAAAATTCACGTGAATTTCCTTCTGTAAACTTTTCAACATTTTCGACTTCTTCTCCAGAACACTGGGACCAATTCTAACCAAGTTTATACAAACTTTGTCCTTGGCGTGAAGAAAAATATAGGGTGAGGCATTTAAAAAAATTTATCCTATCATGACCCACTGGGCCATAAAAGCTGAAATTGAGATTCAGTTTGTTCAAATCATGACTCAGTCAGGGTAGGTGGGACCACAGTAGGGGAACAAAGTTTTACATTGTGAATTGTGGACATATTATATGAAAATTTCAATCACTGGGTACACAACATCTGATGTTTGTTCAAATAAAGGATCCATTTACTCCATCACGAGGGGAGATAATCGCGAAATACAAAATAAGAGATGGACATTTAAAAAATCTTCTCAAGAAAGCCACTAGTGACTCGTGCAAGCGAATCTTTTAAAACTTCAAGCTAACAACAGAAAATGAGGTTACAGAGCCGCAATGTGTTTCAAAATGTTTTTTAGAAACATTGACACGTCATCATGTTTGCACTATGTACACAGGAGATAACCAAAGGTTATAGAGTACTATTGGTCACCAACTTACCACTCCTAAAGCTTGAAGGAACCTAAACAATATACTTTGGAAGAAATTTACTAAACACTGGAAAAATCCTAGATAGGAAAGTTGATTGATTATATATTAGTTTTTAACGTCCCACTCGAGATATTTCACTCATATGGAACGTCACCATTGCCGGTGAAGGGCTTGCAAATTTTAGTCTGTGCTCGCAACACAGTGCCTTGAGCAGTGAGGGATCTTTAATCGTGCCATACCTGCTGTGACACCGGGCCATGGTTTTTTCCGGTCTCAACCGAATGACCGACCCTTCAGTCGACACGCAAGGGGGTGCTGGGGGATATCTAACCCGGACCCCACGGGTTTGATTTAGTGAACCGCCACTGGGTGTAAAATTAGACAACGCCAGGAATACTAATTGAATTGTATAATTGTTTAACGTCCGCTCGAGATTTTTCAACTCATATGGGAAGTCAATGAATTACCGGTTGAAGGTCTGCAAAATTTATGCCTCTGCTCGGCACTGTTGGGGTCTTTGAGCAAGAAAGGGGTCTTTATCGTGCCACACTGCTGGGCCGGGGAACGGGCCATCTGCTTTGTTAGCATATTCAGTTCCCGACATCGATCCGAAAGGCGCACGTACGTGCCCCAGTGTAGTTTGTCCTTTCTCTTTAACAGATCCAGGAGCAAGACGCGGTACTGCCAAGCCGACTGCGTGTTGCCTACCTTCCTCTTGAACCTATCCCCATCGTTGCTAAACAACGCAAGGCACTGAACCGCAACCTATTAAAAGTTACATTCCACACACCTATAGCTTATTTATGATCGATACATTACCACTACCAACATATGATAGTAACTTCATCGAAGGTCTTTGTGGGGAATGGATACTCAAACGAGACTATTTATTGTGACAATGGCAATCTGAGATTAGGACAAAAAAACGTCATCCACTTATAAACTGGTTATAATGTATTAGTCTCTTTCTCCACTCAAACTTGCATTCTGGACAAAGTGTCAAACTGAAAGAAGTTTAAAATTTCGCCATTGGGCTGTTTCTCTCGGAAAATGAATAAGGCTCGACGGGGATAGACAACGTTTGTCAAATATTGGGTTTTTATAATATTGGTTCCAAAGTCGGTTTCCTTATAGTGCATAAGACGAGAACGAGCCCTTTTAATAATACCAAGACAGTCCGACCATGTTGTTGCATATGGGGGACCAAGGGTGACCAGATTACCAGGGTATAGTGGCAAATATTTGAGTCCACAGAGTCATCACAACATGGCGTAAGCCTAATATATACTATATGATTCATTTCTATTCATCTTTCTCACACGATTTTGTCTTATTAACATCACTTAGATAATATAGAGCACCTAGTGAAGACAGTGCAGAAATATTTTATTTGTTACTCCTGTATATTGACCCATATATTGTGCATTACCTACGGAAATACGTTATCTTCATCATAAAACACATCTGAGAATGCACCGCGAAATTACAGAGTTGTGAGAGTGGTAGCAAATTTGAGTATGACATCCGTATGTACAAAGGCTACGCAGGAGGGATGACTAGAATTGATTCGGTTCAATCACATTAAATTCTAACGTGCGATGAGACACGTGAAGTCTCAATTGCTCTTACGAAACAGCAATGTACCGTTTTAAACAGTATATGTACCGCCTTTTACTATGGAGCATTTGTTTTCCCCTCCTAGAGGCTCCTTTGCTATATACAAAGACTATTAGATAAAACAACTGTGGACTATCACTGAAGTAGGTGGAGCCCCCCTACCTTTTTGGGGCTATATTTATCTTTCTGCATATCGGCGCGGAGGACTTGGCCAGTCTCGTCTATTTGGAGATATTGGAGAGAAACTATGTCGCGGACTGTCTCTAAATTGTATTGCATTAGAGTGTGCAAGAGTCAGCCAAACCACTCTATATCTTCTGAACAGCTCCTCTCACGAAGTACAGACAAGAGAAAACCACACAACAAAGAAGCGAGAGCACATATCTACGATGTATACGATATGTGCGAGGTACTGCCTGATGAGGACTCTTATATACTATGACTGCTATATGATTTGTTTGGGGGGGGGGATTGACTTTTCGTCGAAGAAATAAAGTTTCACTCACATTGAGAGTCACCAATTTGCTTAATGGAATGAGGCCTGGATATAATTATTACATCTCCTGTGCTTCCTACGTCACTTGGCTATGTTAAGAACATCTGGTCTTGGTTACTTGCTAGTCAGATGGGTTTCTTTTTCGTTTTGAGCCAATCCTATATCACCATGCGAGAGGCTACCATAAGCACGGGACCTCCGTTTTTAAGGTCATATCCGAAAACCCGGTTCTCATTTCTAAATGCCGCGCTCTTGGCGAAGGAGCTAATCACTAAACTATTTTCACGTCTTAGGTTTGACGCGGCCGGGTGCTAGCTGCAGAACTTGTAGCCTCTGAAAAAATATTGGGACAGATCTCTGATTTTAGCTACAGTTCTGCAGCTACCGGCTGCCGAGCACTAGGGGCCTTCGAACGCACGACCGTCTTCCGATCATGAGGCGAGAGTCTCCGCACATGAGCCAACCGCGAACCGGGGGGGGGCAAACTTCTAAAAAAAAAAACCCCAACTGAATGGGGGGGGGGGGCAAACTTCTACACAAACATGAATTGGGGGGGTGTGGCTTCTAAAAAATCATTGAATGGGGGGACTTTTAAATTAATGTGACAAATAGATGATGCAGACTAAAGTTACTTGAAAAGGGGGGGGGGGGGCTCCTACGCCCATGCTTTGTTTTCAAAAATCATGAAATTGATATGTTGGAGCATCTCCTCACCACCTTCGTTTAATTCTTTTGCTACCGCTATATGTGGAATCTTAGAGCCCGGGGGGGGGGGGGGGGGGGGGGGGGTCTACCCGGAAGTTGCCCCTTGTTTTATTGTTTTAAATTATCCAATTCCATAACAATTATTTTTCTAATAAGATGAACAACATGGGTTTTCTTTTCTTGAGAAGTATCGGTTGTTAGAAGTAACATTGCGGACCCAAGAACGTTTTTTATAAAAGGACCCCCGAAAAAAATAAAAGATTTTAAAATTGCATTTCATTTTTTTTTAAGTTTCTGAAACATGATTGATATCAATGAATTATCAATACTCTCCGAATGTCAAGCAGCTTGTTTGGCAATTGGAATCGTTTGCCCGGACATGATGCAGAAAATAAAGTTACAAAATGATGTCATATTAAGATGAATAATTTTATGACTGTTAAGAATTTACGTGTTTTTAACATTACAGTTTAACATTTCCTTTTAGTCTTTGTTTACATTAAAACGACTCCGGGTCTTTGTTTAAATAACAACAGGTTTGGGGTTAAGCATTGGTATTGCTCATATATCCGTGCATCAAAAGTCCAATTTTTGGTTTTCAACTTTAAATATTTTAAAGATAATTTTTCTTATTTCAATATATTTAAAAAGTGAATAAAAAAATTGTTCTCCGAAATCGTAAATCAGTCCCTTTAAGAAGCGATGTTTGTACCTCAGTGTGAAGAAATAGAACCCTGTATATGTTAAAGTCGTATTTAAGAACAAAAAAGCTCTGGAACCTTTAAAAAAAACATGTGGCATTGAATACGTGAGCCGTTAGATCCCCTCTTTATTTCAAATGAAAGGTGTTACAACGAAGGAAGAGAGAGCAGAGAACGAGAGAGGAGAGAGGAGATGAGAGAGAAAGAGAGAGAAGAGAGAGAGAGGAAGAGAGAGAGAGAGAGAAAGGTGTGGGGGGGGGGGGGCAAGAGGCACAACAAAACGAAAAGGCGTAATAACGCATTAACAACGTCATACGAATTAATGAGAAAAAAGACGCTGTGACGCGCAATGAATGCGCGTACGCAATCGCCAAAGGAAAGGCGTAGTTACATGGAATACATACGCAAATCCAAACTGCATATATAGCGTTAACGAGAGGCATTAATGACAAGAAAACAAGAAAAATGGAGTATTAGTCTCGAAATTAAAAGCTAATGCAGATAACGACGGCGTAAAAAAACGAAATAATACAATTCAATTCGCATTAAGCCATGATGAAAAAAAAAAAGAGACAGGCAAAAGAAAAAGTTTTTAATATTGCGGGAAAGAATAAGAAAATTCATTGTAGAGCCCCAAAACTCCAATTAAAGTTTTGTGGCTTATATTACGGTCATCAACATTTTATTTCCAATTACGGTCTTATTCGCACTGGATCAGATGTTTGGTTATTAACTGTCATCCTGGAAATTTGCAACGGTCATCAATAGGAAATTTTTTTGATGGCGAATCATAACGGCTTTCCCAATGATAATTTTGATGAGAAACATAACTTATCAACTTGTTACACACATAGCTATGCATATACAAAGCAATGTTCTTATCAACTGAAAGAGATAACTGTATGAAAAGCAAGTAAAGTTTCCTAACCGTGACAAACCGGATCGCATGTTGTGATGTCCCGTAATATATATTAACGGTCATCGCTTCTACCGTGACAGTTGCAATACCATCATCAACTGTTAACAGGCCTAACAACATGCTCGACGAGATTGAAATCTACACCAATTTTACATTTATTAGAGCATATTGTATGTATATCAACTCACTACCCACACGACAGTGGCATGGGCTTCCTTTAGCGATAACCTGATACACATCAGAACGCGTATATCTACTTCGTATCATCTCGCTGTCTAGAGCGCTCCGCACGGCTATCTCTACCGGCTTCATCACCCCCTTTTTTCGTTATATGTGGTCGCGAGGGGAAGAGTGCATGATTAAACATTTTAAGGCGTAAAGTGAACACATCACTTTCAAATTTTGGCTTCATACTCATATTTCTTTTTGTTTTTGTTAGTTTTTTATAAATAGAGTCCATGATCAATCAATAAGTTACTTAAACAAAGGCTAAATATAGCAACGACATTCTAAGCCAATATAATTGCAAAATCTTAATGTGACCAATTGGTAAGGTAAGAAAGATCATATCTACTGAATCAACGAGTCACTATACACCACAGGTATCCAATTTATCAAATCGATAAAAGCCGTTTCCATTTATCTTGGAATAGTGAAACAGCCTAATTGCGAAGTATTTATTCGCACTGATTGGATAGTTGTATATCCTAGTTATGCTTATAGTAAAGACCACGTCACATAACTCATGTGTGTATCCTCACTGTTCACGTGCCACTAGTAATTGGAGGATTGGCCTGCCGTCGATCTATTTGAATAAGAAATGCGGATGACTATACAAACAATTGATACATAGGACCTATTTAGCTCCACCGGCAACTCAGGGCCTTGGAAGGCTGATGGAATCGCGCAGATCTCCTCTGTATCTGTTAGTCAGATCTGCCCTTTGCCTGATTGTACTATTTGACGCTGCCCGACACTACAATGGCGAGTCATGCATGTCCAGGAGTAACTACATGGTTTGAAACACATTCTAGGTCTCATTGACAGAATATGCCGCCCCTTCAGTCGCTCTGTACGAACATTAAATTAAAGGGGATACATAATGAGAAACAGTAACACAATATATATTCTATAAACTTCTGGAGTTAGGTAAGACCCCACAGGGTGAAATTATGACGAATAGTATAAGATATGTAACAGTATGGTCATATCAGATTAATCGTGTGTTTAAAAACACAAGCAATGAGTAAAAAATTGTTAATAGTATTTACAACTTAATAGAATAGCACAATGGGATGGAGGGTCCGCACAAATAGTAGTTGGCATATATGTGAATATTGCTATACTTAAACTCGAGAGATTATCAAGTTATTTAGTGTAATCTGGTGCCTGAATGAGTATCATAATATTTGAGGCCCTCATCAGGTACTATAGCAAACAAGAACCAACTTAGTTTGGTTATCACTTAATGTTTCTTGACGTAACTACGAATTTGCTTGAGGTTATATTCATCTTACTGCCAAACCAGACATGGCCCCCTAATTCTTATACGATAGTATGTAATTGTATATTAAACTAAGTGTACTATGTAAAGTAATAGTGGTGGTTAGTAACGAGAAATAAAGCCTATTATAATATATAGTACATAACAATGAATCTTAAATAAGCATATAAGTTGAACAATAAGA
>CAJDSM010031803.1:0-47399 GCA_903981925.1 Ostrea lurida
TTACATTACAACACACAGACACTGAGGGATAAACTACATTATTATACCTCAAGGGATAGACACGAAGATTACTGAAATACGATTGGTTGAACAGATCACGTGATCAGGACGACAAAACTTCATGTACCCCTCCCTCGGAGTGCCTCGGGACGCCGTGCACTGCATCCATCGGGGAGCCTCGAGTTTTTTTCTTACGAGAGATATTTTCAAGCTGTTAACTGTTATTGTTGCTATCTTGTTATTGTTTGACAGCTGTTGACAGGTGAAATTACATACAATTTATAATCTACATTGAATTGTATAAAATGAATATCCTAAACAGAAAAAATCCAAATGCATGTATTACTAATTAAATTTGCTGGGTGTTTTTTTTTCGTTGTTGTTTGTTTGGGGTTTTTTTTCTCGGTATAATAAACAATTTATTTATTTAGCAGGGCAATAAATGTATATTACAACACACAGACACTGAGGGATATATTACAGCACACAGACACTGAGGAATAGATTACATTTCAACACACAGGCACAGAGGGATAGATTACATTACAACACACAGACCATGAGGGATAGATATACATTACAACACACAGAGCACGAGGGATAGATTACAACACACAGACACTGAGGGATAGATTTACACACACAGACACTGAGGGTTAGATTACACTAATACAACACACAGACCACTGAGGGATACGATTCAACACACTGATACACACCACAGACACCGATGGATACATTACAACACACTGTGATATCAACACACAGACACCGAGGGATAGACTTAACACATTGATATCGAGGGATAGATTCCAATACCGTTAATGAGGGATATATTCCAAAGTATTATCTGTCCTTTGCGAATAAAGTTAATTAATTTCAAAAGCAGTATCAATAAAAGAACGACCCACTCTATCCTAAACTCCATTTAAAAAATCTTAACAATGAAAGTTTGTCTGTCCGTCAGTGTATCACATTAATTTAACTTTCTTTTTTCTTTCTTTTTTTTTTTTTTTGGTATGTTTGTATTTTTTATGTTATGTTTCTTTCATTTATTACCTCCGCAAAGGGGTTATAAAATCGGCGCCGTTTATTTATTTGTTTGTGGGTATGTCTGTAGGCAACTTCATGCAAAAACTTCAAAATTGGTACACATTTGTATCTTGATATAAGAAAGTCCCCATTAAATTTTGGCGGCGATCCGGGTCCTGGATCCAGAATGCACGCTTGGCGGAGGTCTGCAATGTTACCTCCGCCAAGAACGTAAAAAAATCGGCAACATTTATTTATTTAACTTTATTTATTTGTGGGTATGTCTGTTAGCAACTCCATGCAAAAAACTAATGGTCACATTGCTTTGAAAATTAATCCACACCGGCCTAAGAAAGAATCCAATTTGGGGGGGGGGGGGGGCGATCCGGAATCAGAGACTTTATGTAACTTTCATGCAATAACTAATGGTCATATCACTTTGAAAATTAGTACACAGATATAACTGAGTCTAAGGAAGTCCCCATTAAATTTTGGTAGCGATCCGGGTCCTGGATCCAGAAGATTTTAATTCAACCATGGCGGAGGTACATTTTTATATGCAATCAGCTCTGGTTGCTCTTGTTCATTTATAATAGTGTAGTTTTTAAAGCAGTCTAAACGCATAATTTTTTTTCTACAAGCACAGTTTGAAGATTTCTGTGTCAATTGGAAATGTCGAAAGGGTTTCAATGGTCACAAATACCTACATATGTACATACATGTATGTGAACAACTTAACACATTAGAACAAAACCAACAAAGGTGTTTACGGGTACCCTTTGTTAAAGTTAACATGTCCGGAATAGTCTCATTAGACGAATTAAAATAATTCGTTAGGATTCATGTGCTTGTTCGCCATTACTTGTTAATCAGGCTTAGACATGGCCGATTAATTAAGATCACCTTTTTTGATTGCATCAAAGGTTACCTATCATAGGTAGTGAATTAGTCTCCACTAATCTTCCAATAGTCGAATCGTTAACCGGGTAATCTCAAAGGTATTAAAACAAAACATCATCGGAAATTCTGGGTTACAATTGAATACATACAATGTTTGCACAGTGTTTACACTGTCTCATACGAGCTGTAATGACGTAGATCAGGCGGTTGTGGGTTCGAGACCCTTAAAGCAGCAATTTAACGGACTGTAAATGCAACATATTTCAGAAATCGATGATTTTGTGGGGGGCCCCACCCTAGTATTCAGAACCTATACCCCCAAGCAGATCTATATTATACACTGATTAATATACTTGTAAGAACCCATAGGGCACAACACTCGCCTAATTCACATTGTTGATACCAGTTTGGGACAAATACATACATGTATGTGTAAAGCTTTAAGCCCACACAGTGGCCCCGCGTTTAGTACACCACTTGAGGATACTTACATGTGGTTTTCATGAAGATTTCTACATGTATGTACAATTTTGAATCCCAATTATGAGCCAGGACCAAAGTTTGAACACATTTAATTTCTCCATACGTTTTAATCTATCCCTTAAGTACCCTAGTGTTCCGTGATGGGACAATTTCACAGCATTACGCGCCAGTTTGTTTTATTACCTTTTCTAATCCATATATGTTCAACTGAGTTTTTCTGATCAAAGTCTGTTCATCGCTCTCATCATCAACTCTGCCTCCATTAAATTTACAGTAAACGTAACAAATTGTCAGTGATGTCGTCATGTGTATTTGTATTTATACTAATATATCATAAATAAGTAGTTTGTATATTGTGTGCCAGGAGAACCTCATCCTGGAGTTTAAAAAACCCACGTTGACTGAATACACCCTATGTATAGAGGCAAAGATAAGGAACAAATGACCAATCTCATAAGTCCCAAATAGAATACAAAAACACGAGTTGGGCAAACACGGACCCTTGGACACACCAGAGGTAGGATCAGGTGCCTAGGAGGAGTAAGCATCCCCTGTCGACCGGTCACACCCGCCGTGAGCCCATAGTCTTGATCAGGTAAACGGAGTCAGTAATCCGTAGTCAAATCAGTGTATGAAAAACGGCTTATGAAACACATTCGACAGCATATGACTGAATGGCAGGCCATACTGGCAAACTAAATCGTCACAACGACCAAAGAATTTGCAAAATGCTGCCTTTAAACGTGACTGATGAAACTTCTGCAACAACTTGTTTGTAAGTAGTCTGCCTCGATTCAAAAATTTATCATACGCAGAACAAGCTCTTTCGTATCGAATAAGTTGAAAAGCATACACACCATACGCAGGTGATGATGGAATATTGCTACATGTTATGTGTGACACATACACCCTCCAAACAAGCAGTAGGAACCCTTCACTAGTGGAATCAGTCAGCTTCAAGTTGTCACTCATCATGCAGTTAAAAGTTAAATGAAACTTGCTATAAACCAGCTTTTTTTTTTAGAAAAAAAATTATGACATTGAAGTTACAGAGTTACATATTGTGAGGTAATATATTTCAACTTTTGAATATTATATAGATACAAGTCCTTTATATTTTAAGTATTTTATGTTTGTATCTATATATATATAACAACAAAACAAATCAAGAAATCTTTTACCAACTTATGTATCCATCTTTTGTTTGTTTGATCAAGTGTCCTTAAATGTATGTTGTCAAAAGTCTCTTAAAATTTTACATATCATATATTGATCTACTGCTATTGTATACTGTACGTGATTGACTACCAAGACAATGAGGGTATGTGTGCTTACCTGTGTGATTGTGGGGGGGGGGGGGGGGGGGCTTGTTTAACTGAAGAGATGAGATTTCCTTTAGCCATCAGCTTGTTTTTCGTCCTATTTCTATCAGCACGACGATACATTTATTTCGTAAAATAATAGAGACGAGCAATTAGATTTAGAATAGTGAATACTAAGTAATAAAGTTAAGATATGCGATTCATTTTAAATGTATTTGAAATATCTTACACTTTTTTAGATTTGTCATATAAAAAAATCTTATTTATGTAAAGATATATGATTTACACTTGGTACATTTTACATTTATTTCCCCCAATGAAGAAATGCACAGATATGATTTGTTTTCCCCTTTAACAAATCTCTTTTTGACATTTCAACATATGTAGCATGACATTGATGAGTGATTTGTGTTCAATACATGATTGTTGTAAATATAACTTGTTATGTTCCAAGATTGGTACATTTCTATCGAGGTGATGCGTGTGGGCAACAGAGAGACTCTACATCGCCAGAAAAGCTAGCTTTCTAGTTCCCTATATACTGTCCGCTACACTAGGAATGTAGCTGCAGCTATTGGACCATTCACAAACATGCATACAAAATCTTTAAAAAGTTCTATACTCGTTTGAAATTGTGCAATTGTTTCAGAGTGTACTTGAAATCCAAGAAATACTGCACTTTTGCAAAAAATCGCAAAACTATATGATGCAGAATAAGTGAAATAAAATTAGAACTTACCCAAAATGACGATTTATGAGGTAACGCGACCTTCAGTAGTCCTCTGTTAACATCCTCTATAAATTAAACCCCTCACTGTCCATTGACAAGTTCTGATACTTAAAAGTGTAAAAGTGACAAAACGGTTCTCTTAGCCCTATCTGCAGGTCCCGAAAAGAGGATGAAAGGCTCTGTTCACTTTAAGCAGGTTTTTTTTAAAGGTCTGGCGAGTTGTTGACGCGATAAAAATAATCTTGACGATGAAAGAACTGCGACTGGAATACTAGTATTTCATTGAGAATATGATATATATATTGAATTTGTTTTTTATTGATTCCAAAATGATATTTACAATTCTTTGTTGCGAATGAGATAAAATCATAAGAAGTCGCATGGGGACGGGACAGAATGGAATTAGAGAAGAAGAAAAAGGTTTTTACTTCTCCAGAAAAAGCACATTACAATTGTTTACCTTTCACAATGTAAAATGAAATCTTTGTGATTTTAACAGGAAGGACACCTCCAAAAGTGCAGGGTTTTATTCAATCATTAGAAGTACGATCACTTTAACAAAGACACAGATTTTTTTTTATGCTGCGGTAAAAAACGATTTAATGATAAACAGCCTATTTCAAACCCTTCCCAATTAAATATATTATTTCTTCAACAGTTACAAATGCACTGTTCTAACACTGGATGACGTGTGTATCTGATCTTAATAAAAAGACTGAAAATTTACTCCAATAAATGCCACTGCTCATATTCAGAAGATACTGTAATTGCACGCATATTCACAAGTCTCTCTCTCTCTCTAACCGTTCATTGGAAATCATGCAATACCTGCTTTCATATAAATTGATGTACACATATCAACTTATATAAATACATGTAAAAAGTATATTGCCATTCTTTTCATCTATTATGCTAGCAAAATTGAACAAACATAGAAACGTATCAACATTATGATGAATTTTTGTCTTCTAAATAGTTAAGAACCCAACCGTATTTGTCCTGTATAAATTTTCTAATCAATCAGCCGTACGCCGTCAATGATTAAATAGAATGGGGAGGGACATGTATGTTCCCAGAGGCACGCGCTGTTTAAGTCAATTGAACAACGCTCCAGCTTTTTTAAATACCTACAGGCTTATAGATTCTCGTTTCAATCACATCTAATATGCATATTCTTTAGAAAAAAATTAAAAAATTTCAGTTTTGTTATGAATTACAGGGTCATCATTCAGAAGAATTCCGATACTCACAATCTCCACTATATAGGGACGCTACCTTTTGTTGTGCACATATCGAACGCGTTATATACTGTCACGAAGCGTCGTTAATAATGATTTATAGCAATTATTACGCATTATTAGAAAATGCTAATTTTAGAAACTTAATATGTGCGTGTTTCTCATTTTTATTGAACAATTGGGATTAGGCACGAGTTCCATAACTTAGTTTTTAATAAGGTTTATAGTTGAAAGTTGACAATTCATTGCATTCTTTTTATTTCTAAATATTTCGTATATGGGTATATCGAACTAGAAATTTTAATCATCACTGCGTCCAGGAGAGCGAGTCTGGTCAAGAATTCCTTAATATAACCGTGGTGAATTACACGACGAAAAAATGTTTAACTACAATTACTTTTTGAGAAATTCCACCTTAACTGTGATTGCATATACTACTTCCATGAAGTTTATATTTACAAATTATATACACAAATGTTACATGCATCAGTGGAACTTTTCTACTAGTTTTGAATGTGTCCAACATCTAGTTTTAGGGTGGCCCACTACGCCAAGATGTTTTTCTCTTTCTGACACGTCACAAGATGGCGATTTGCATATCACCATAGCTCAGTGGCTACATGTAAGTGCCCGACTGGTAAACCGCAGATCCCAAGTTTAAATTTGTTCAAAGTTACTGAAATAAATTTTGGAAAATCATGGTTTTGTATCCAAAATTGCATATTTTTCACCCCTTTGACATGTATCATCGTAATCAAATCATGTTGTGCCTTTCTAGGGTGTAGCGAGCCACCTTAAGATCGGCGTATGGCTGTCCTTTTCTAACAGATCGATCAGTCCTGTCACAATGGAGGAGTATAGCAGTAGATGATATTCCACACGATCATATCTAATTAGCATTACAAATAAAAACAAGTCGGCAAAACACACTTTTCTAATAAATATGTCCGTCTTTTTCAGTAAATTTTATACAGAAGCAGTGATCGGAAATAATCTTTGAATTGACTTCAGCCATCTTTCCTTTACTCAACTGACAAAGATTTTAGTGACGACGCTTCGTGATTCGTCTGCAGTAAGCTGCAAGGACATTGAGTTGTAGTACGCTGGCGCGGATATAGACGGGAGACCGGAAGTCACCCCAATAGTTAAAACAAAACCCCATATGCCATTGCGTATATATTTTTGCCTATTTCAATGCAGTTTCTAAGCGTTAGTAAATGCTGTAAGCCCACCTGAAAAAAATTCATGGGGTTGAAACCCCCCCCCCCCCCCGTAAAATTTCGGAATCCGAGCATAGTATGCAGTATTGTAGTTAAACCAACTTGATACTCTTTTATAATACATGTTTTAAATTTTTCTAAAGACTAGATTACTAGATTATTGGTTTTCATTGAAAATGTACTCAAAGTTCAAACAGATACCCCCAATACAAAAAGTGGCTCTGTTCTTATCTTTGACACAGTCCAATGAAAATACCTTTTCTAAGAAAGAAAAAAAGCATTGCATCTCTTTTCATTTCCAAAATGGTATTAAGCAAAACATAAAAACATTGCTATTTCAACAGTGCATTTGTGATAAGCCACATGATATATTCAACTGCTTTAAACAAAATCAGGACTGATTCTTTGTCGTCCTTTTCAATTCGTCTATAAGCATTAATGCTATGACATCACAGTGTCTCTCGTGTTTCAGGGGGCTGTGCCTTCCTGTTTGTAAATATAGACCTCTTGTTGATTTCTTCTTCTCTGGAAAAAAAAGATAATGTAAGTGAATTACAAGATGGAATCCTTATAGTAATACATTTACCTAAGATGTTTATGTTTAATTTACATTCATTAGAAATCTTGTGAGACTGAGAGGATTTTCAGCTTTTCAACATTGATGGTGGGTATGCTGAGCAATCTGCTATTCCACAGTTTCATTCACCCATGTCTTCTAGTCTTAAATTGAAATGGCTGTAGAATACCAGTATTGATTTGTGAGAATTTATTCTCAGAAGAAAATCCGATGACATTCATAATTACTTTACACAGAAAAAAACAAAAAAACAACCAAATTCTGGTGATGTTATTTCATAGCTTCCAAGAAAATACACAATATGAGTAAAGATTATTAGATCTTTTTTTCTGATTCACCAAAATGAATACTAGTCTTGTCCACATCAGATTTTTTTTCTACAATCAGCAATATGAAGTTATTTGTAGCTTTTTACTACAATTCTAAATTTCAGAAGACAATCAATATTCATTTAAACAATCTAGTTTAATTGTATTTCAGAATTCTGCCTTAAATGTATTTTGGCATTCTGAAGTGAAATAGACAGTGTAAAGACCTATTTGATGTGACAATAGCTTTATCCCGTTTCCTGTTTTCTACTTCTCGTTTTCCCTCAAGGCTATACATTGCTGACTAAGTGTGCAGGATTTGTGGTACTAAAATCTAAGTACTGAATATGCAAAAATCTTATCATCAAAGATTAAACACAAAAAAATTTTAGGTGATATTTTGAAGGAAAACCACCCAGTTTTAACCCTATCTGACTGTTCAAAATCTCTGAATGCAATCCCGTATTATTACTATCAAGAGGTTTACAAATTCCTTTTTCTAGAAGTTGAAGCCTCCCACACAACAAGGTATAGTTGACAGGTAAGCAGTACATTCTGATTAATGACTTCTCCCTACATGTACATTGAGCAGACTAATGACTTCTCCCTTCAGTAATATACTGATTACCTTTCCCTTATACTAAATACTTTTTCCCATCATACTGTCAAGGGTTAAAAATTTTGTGTTACAATTTTCTCAAGTTCAGAAAGACTACAAACGTTAAGGTAGATAATGTAGATGAAGATCTGTTTATTTGAATTATGGAATGGGTATATTTACATACACTCATGAACATGACGTGGTGATCTACAAATATAATGAAATTAACTCACGTACGTTCAACAGCGCACAAAGTTTTAACTTGAAAGGAATTTTATTTCTTCATTTTAAATTGATTTACAAATCAGGTTTTTTTTATTTATTTACAGTGAAGTCTTAAATTACCATGCGAGACAGCTTAGAAATTCGAAATCCAGAAGATTTTTCAATAATTTGCAACAAATGAACAAAGGCTGTGAAGCAGATATGTTCAGGTCGGTCTCTTGAAGCGTCAGGAATTTTAATACAAAAAACAGGTGCGTAATATCAAAGTTTATAAAGTGCTACTAGACATGCAGGCCACTATCAAAGGGAATTAACTCTCACACGATGGATGTAATTTGTGAAAAACACAAATTAAATATAAATATTTATAATGAATATACTAAATCCCGTGACAACTTCTTACAAAGGCAGGGATGTGATCGAGTTTCTCAGAAATCAGAGGAAACTGGTAAAGAAGGGAGGAAAACACCTCACCCTACCTGGAAAAATATAATTTTCTGTCACTTTAGATCAAACCCAGAGTGTTTCATTTTTTCGCAATTTTATTAAATCAGAGGATTTCCTCTGAAAAGAGGAAAAATCACATCTCTGCAAAGAGCACTAGATGATATACCATCTCATGATTCAATTTGTATTGTGATTAATTGACGGTGATTTAATTATTTTTGGTAGGATACACTTGAGGAATAAAGTGTCTATTTGATTATAAAAAAATAAATTGCATAGAGGTAATGCTGCATGTTGTCCATTATGTAATAATCATTCAATGCTTCCAATGCCACATGTATGATGCTCCTAATCATAGTCATACATTTCTTTATATTCACAGTTTATTGACAAGTTTTCATGTCAAGTTGAAAGGTAAGCATAAAGTAAGTATATGTATACAAAAGTTCATTCGAGTGTCAAATTTGCCTCTATGTCTCATAACTAAGATAGTGCTTTCATTAAGAATTACAGTTTGCAAAGAATCAGCCAATTTGAAGAATGGAAGAAGACAGCATTGTAAGAGCTATAGAGTTGACACCGCCTGGAAAGAAAAGACCTGGGAAACCGAAAGGAACTTGGAGAAGATAGAAAATGAAAGACACTGGATACACCTGGAGTGGAATATCATAAGGTGAGCTGCGCAGGACAGGAGCCAATGGAGAGACCGTGGGATTCTTTGTAAATGTATAATTTGGACAGAAATAAACATTAAATATGGCTGTAACCCCATCCCACTCCTCCTTTCCCAACCCTACAATTTAACAAAATGTACATTTCAAAAAGTGTTCTCCACAAAATCAAAGAACTTAAATCTTGTTTTCATCATAGATATTCTACAACCAGATAAACTCAACATGACAAAGAGTTTGGCACTGTAAGCTTTTCTATACTATGTTTGTTAATGCTGTTTTATAATGAAGTAAGGATCACAAAGATAAGTGCCCCCCCCCCCCCCCCCAACTTCTGATGTAAGGGGAATAACTACAGAAATGTTGCCCATTACTTCTCCCAATATGTAATAACCACTCCCTAAGAAAAGCACTGATTAATGACATCTCCCTATAACGAGTACCTGGATAAATGAAATAGTTGTCACTGTCTACTTGAGCAAACTCCTCTGGTTTGAGTTTGAGGGCGAGGGCCAGCTCCCTGGATATTTCTGTCTCTACGAAGGAGTCCTGACCGGAATACACAAACGTCAGGGGGAGCTGTCTATTGACCACAGCAAAAATATTGGTCTCCATCTACGATATCAACAACAGATTAGTATTGAACATATGTTTTGAAATGAAAGCATGGATCTTCATTGAACATAGATATTGATAATTTCATTAAATACCTTAAGAAAACATTTTCTTTAATGCTTTGTTTAGGAAAATTAACTATTTTAAAATTAGTTTTAGTACTTAAGATGATACGATAGCATGTTACACAGGAGACAACATATAGCACTAGTGTAAGTGATCTCGTCACATGATCGCATACTGGTACCGGAAAAACTGAAATTCTTTTGAATAGAATGAGGTGTTGACAAGGTTTAACTTTAAGGTATACTGTAAATGTATTACATGAATATCAATTTATTTTTACACAAGTTAGCGTAGCTTTGATTTAGTGCCTTCTAAATGTGCTATATAAAATTGTAAATACTACAGACATTTAGCAATGTACTTGATTAAGCAGTAGCTGCTTTCCAACAAATAGAATACACAGCCAAATGTAATTTTGTATACTGTATTTGCCCAATTATAGTGTCAGAAGTGATAACTTTCTGAACAAAAGAAACATAGACAAAATGACACTTACACTCTCGAACTGGTAGTGGGCTGCCTCAATGATGGACTTGATGATGTGGAGAATTGGGACGTTCTGTGTATGGGGCTGTCGCTGTATGTACTTCATCATCATCACCCATAGTATCACCGGTAACCTGTACAACTGTTTGTCAAACATCCTGGCCATTCTTTGCACCCGCTGGTAAGGAGAGACCCCTCTGAAAGAGAAGGCTTAGATATAAATACATCTTCATATGGGACAAACTGTGTTTGTGGAGTTTTCTTTATGACACTGTAATTAATTTTTACTAGTCATATCACAATATTTATAACAGTGATTTTACCAGCGAGGTCCTCACATGACTTAATAATTTAACAGAAATATCCTTTTTATATAGTATCAGTGAGGTGGCATGCTCATAACACCAATACTAAATTCTTACAGTGAGTCTGACTATGCATTACCTGAATACTCTGTGTCCCCCAGGGCAGATAAGAGCCAGAGATTTGATCCAGGTGTGTGAAGCTGCCAGGTCGATCGCTGGGTAGCAGCCTGACCCCTGGGCTATCAGCATGTCTACCCTGTAAAGCATCATACAATTAGTGAGACCCTAATTCTCCCTATTTAACACCAAGGATATGAGAGCTGAATCCATTTTCAGCATGATCCTAATTAAATTTATATTGTACACATCTTCAAGATGTATCAGTACTTGTCAATTCTCAGCTCCTTGAGAAATTGGAGGAGGAAGTCTGTCCGCTCATCAGTAGCTCCTCTGAAGATGAACTCGTGTGCTTTAATAAAAGCATTGGTTTTTCCATAACCTGCAATAAATTCAAAGGCTTTATCAATTCTCATTCAGATACACATTATATTATACAGAATATTTTCCATTTATATTGGTCTTATTGGATGTCCAATTTTTTGTGAAAATTGATTGAATATGCAAGTAACTTGAAGTAAGTCCTTGCGCAATCGCCAATGCAACTAAACAGTCTTTGTGGGACCCTTGTTAAATCTCTTTTTTACATGCATATGCTTACATGTTTTCAACATTTTCATCATATCCTTTGTATGGGTTATGCATGCCAGTTTACAAGTTGCATGACAGACTAAGTGCCAATGTATGAATCAATAAATTGAACTGAATTTCACAGATGAAGACTACCAAGAATGGGATTGCTTATTATCTTTTTTTTTTTTTTGGACAGGTTTGAAGGAGAAGTCATATATATCAAGCAGGCCCATGCATACACAGGAGGAGGAGGGGGGAGAGGTTGCATTCGCACTTCCCCGCAAAAAGCAAAATGCAATATCAAAGTAAGACATTGACCATTAATTAGCTCGCCTAAGATCCTGCACCCCCCTCCACAAAAGTCTGTGTACGGGCCTATGAAATATACTTTTTTACGCTCACATTTAGCATATATCTACTATGAATCTCTCTTTCTTAAAATAAAGGATGCTAAAATTATCTCACTAATTTATCTGATTTCTAACCTGGGAAATTTACTGCAACTACTCTATATCCAGCCCTAACTAGCGGCCTCATGAGAGGCAACACATCTAAATGAGATCCTGGACTGGGGGGCAGTATCACCACGGTCTTAATGTCTTTCCCTCCCACCCCGTCAGGGTGCGAGTCTACGTAACAAACGTCAAACAGAATTCCATCCGGGCACTCAACATAGAAATCATACAGTGTGTGTACAGTAATGTACCGCAGCGAGAGTTCGGCCGTGTCACTGAAAGTCTCATCCTTATTAGCAGTAAACGGCTGTGTCACAGTCTCGTACACAGATTTCCAAGACGAAGAATTCTCCAATGGAGCGTTAATAGCTGCCCCTACATTCTCTTTGGTGTGTGACCTCTGTACCTGCCGTCTGTGGTGTAATAAATGTGGACAGAAGCAGGGGGTGCTTTTGGGCCAGCTACGTTGGGCTCCTAACTTGGAAAAATAACGTATTGGCGGGGAAATACAGGTCGTAGATACGTTTTGGTGAACAACATGTTGCAAGAACCGTAACATATTTCATTGTTAAACGTTCCTTCATTGTAAAAACACTGAAAACTCCAAATTTAGCATTTTTGACCTTGCTAACATGGGCGCAGACATGTTTGTTATAATTAATGTCAGAATCGATATCTACGGAATCTTGAATTCCGGATAATTTAAACAACACGTGCAATCACGCATGTAAAACGGGAAGGCAATACATATTGTTCGTTATTTTAAAGATTTGTGGTTAAAACAAAGAAAATGCAATCGACTGTGGGATATAGACGATTTTACTTACATTCTAGCTTGCTGAACTGGTCGAAACCCGCCATTCATTCAACATGTAAGTTAATATTTTCTTGAATATCCATTTATAACATTTCGGATAATTTCCACCTCTTATTGAAAAGTAAACAACTGGATATAAGTAAAATCTAAAATTTACTTGAGTGAAAATCTACTACGCTCATTATGATCAATGATTTTACTACACCAATAATAAAAACCGACTTCGATGGGAAATTTGTGAGTTCTATAGTTAGTAAGTTCTCCCTTACACTTCTTTCCCTCATTTCTTTCGAAAAGAAGACTAGAAACAATATCTTATTAAATTGCTTAAAAGTCTTGGTCGCTCTGTGATTGTATACTATTTCTTAGTAATTGTAGAGACATTTTAAAATTATATGTATAATTATATGTCTCTGGTACTGAATTGTTTATTCTCATGTATGTAAGATGTCTACATGGGATCTACTAAAAGACAATAAGCAACAATAAGTAACAATAAGTAACGATAAGACTACTAAAAGACAATAAGCAAGTCTAAGTATTACAATAAGACTGCTTAAAGTCAATAAGTAACGAATGTGTGATATTAAAAGCTAGCATTTACCTGGGGTTTAGCACGGTTTAGCCAGGGACAAGACATGTACAGTCATTTAGGGTATTTCGGGTCACAGAGACTTTCGAGAGTCGTTGGGTTTAGAAAAAAGAAAAGGTTGTTGCAGTCGTCCAACAAGGTATGTTCTATATATATCCATACCGTTAACATTTCAAATATTCCAAATAAACAGCATAATTAACACGTTGATTAATGGGCATGCTATCCCCTATCTGAGAATTTCGTGTGTAAAAAAAAAAAACCCAGAGACATTGTTATTATCATCGATGTTGTGAATTATTCGTTTCAGTTTCACTAAACGATAAATGTTATATACTGCTGGAAAGGTAATTCAATACACTTTCAAATACAATTTATTATTTTGAATTACGATATGATCTTTGGAGTAACATGTCTTTCATACCCCATTCGATGTGCATTTTGAAAGATGCGTATCTTTGTCTTTGATGTGCCGCGCATTTTAGTGTTTACGATTTACTTTTTCAATCCGATTTGTTTGTGCGCTTGATAATTATACTTACGGTGCATTTTAACACCAGGGTTTATCGCACAAAGAGCTTCAATTGCAACAAAAAAGACGTAATAAATAAACATTTATCAATTTGATGATTAAAAAAAAATTAAGCCGAGCGAAGAAGGAGCCGACTTTGAAAAAGGCCGAAACTACCTGTACTTGCACCCCTGATCGATACGTAAGCCAGCTCAAGGTCGGCCAGCAATGTTGAAATTTCCACGGTTAACTGGTTAAAAATCGCTAGATTTGTTTTATATTTTATACATTCCTATCCTCTAATGACATTGACTGGTAAATAGCTGTAAATAGTTAAATATCGTTGCTTATTGGTATTTATTGTTGCTTATTGTTGCTTATTGTTACTTATTGTTACTTATTGTTGCTTATTGTCTTTTAGTAGATCCGGTCTACATGACTGTTTGCTCGCATGCACGTACCACACACACACGCGCGCGCGCGCGCGCTAGCTTGCTTGCTCAAATAATCTGTCAGTATTGTATTTTGATCCCTCCTGTAGTGAAGAAACGGCTTCCACAATTTGATATACATTTACTAACAATTTATATAGGGATTTGCCGTCCTCCAAGATGTACCTTCCTGTGATGACGCAATCTCCACGCGTCTCCAGCAAAGTGTCACTGCGTCCTCAAATCGAGCACGTGAGACAAAAATTCCTGGAATGTGGCATCTGTATGAACGAATTTACAGACACGGACCAGAGACCACGTGTTTTGCCCTGCCTCCATTCCTTCTGCGACCAGTGCATTAAAACGCTGAGGACGCGTGACGTCATCAAATGTTCCGACTGTAACGAAACTCACGATATCCCTGGTGGCGACATGAATAATCTTCGAGTGGACGAGAGTCGCGAGTACCTCATTAATTATATGAAGGTGCAGACCAAGTCTGGACAAATCGTCTGCGAAGAGTGTGGTCAGAAGAAAAAGGCAGTCAACCGCTGCAAAGAGTGTTCTCAATTCCTTTGCAGTGAATGCACCGACGCTCACAAACGGACAAAGATTACCAAAACCCACACTGTGGCAAGTATCGAAGATTTAAAGGAAGCCACGCTGGAGGAGTATCAGCACGTGCATACGTGCAAGGTCCCTGGTCACGAAGATCAGCCATATGCCTTCTCCTGCTACTCCAAGTCATGTGACAAACCGATTTGCGCACTCTGCGCTGTCAAAGAGCACCAAGAATCTAAAGGTCACGAGATCCGCAACATTGGAGATGTTTATCTTGAGAACAAGCGAGCCATCGAAACTCTAGTATCTGACGTCAAACACCGCCAACTCTCAGCAGACGACACCCTCACGTCAATCGAAGAAACTGTAAAGAAAATGGATGTCCTACAGACATCTATAACTGAGGAGATAGATTCTGTGTTTGACAGGTGTCAGAAAATTGTTGACAGAAGACGAAATGAGCTGAAAAATAAACTGCACGCCACCATAAAAGGTATTGTAAACAGAATATAGCATAATTAATCTCTTTAATCAGTATCAAATTAAGAAACAAAATGTTTGTGAAGCACTAATGTCCCCGGGTTACAATAATAAAGAACAAAGTTTTCAAATAACGAAGTATGTTACATGTAACAAATTGAAAATACTAAAAAGATTGTGAGAAGGTGATTGGAAATGAAGTAATCCGATTATAAAATCAGATCTTTGATCCGCTCCGATATTCTGATATGTCGCTAATACAATGCATTGCTGCTGCTGCTGCTGCTGTTCGTCCTTCATTTTCGAAAATGACCACGACATCTAGAGTGACTTGGATTAAAGTGAGGGAAACTTGCGCAGAATCAGACTCACTCTCTCGTCCTGAATTACCGGGTCCAGTGGCAAGACAGAGTCAAGACGGCTGGAGACGAACCAGGATGCAGGGGCTGTCGGAAGCTTAAGGTTGCAAGTGTGCTAGATCAACCGCTAACGGACCCCACTCCGGATTTTCTTTCAGCGACATCAGAATATCGGAGTGGATCAAAGATCTGATTTTAATCAGACTGGAAATGTACAGCTTACTTACATGAGTTTTGGAATGCAAACAATGTTCCTGATAAAAATCACAATGAAAGGTTGTATTAACATTTTAGTGAATAATTTTCAAAGGAGGAAAAAAGTCACAAACTTGGTACAAATGGAAACGTCTTCTCATATGCAATGCACATGCAAACTATGAAAGTAGGGCCTCACAGTTTAAAAGATATGGCTTATGTTAGAATTTCTAAAATTAGGGCAAAGGTTAATGGTCACTGGGTCAAAGGTTAAAATTGGTGATAATGGAAAGGTCTTGCCACAAGGATTATACTTACCAGAGATGAAAGGTCTACCTCTTATGTAAAAGATATGATCTAGATTCAAGTATTTTGCACAGACAGACAGGGGAAAACCTACATCCCCTAAATCTTCGTGTAAAGTTATCCATTGATTTATTGATAGCAAAGAAGACCCGACTGCAGCATCAGATTGAAGACCTTGGTCACCACAAAAGTAATATGGACGACGCCAACGAAATTGCCGGAAGTGTGTCCACCTACAGTACGCCGTCTGAGTGTCTGAACATGAAGGATGTCATTAAGCGTCGACTGAAGGATCTCATAGAGAAACCATTCAGCACCACACCTCACGACAACGCCGATATCAAGGTGATTACATCCATGTACATACATAATCAAGATGATATGGCACGTGACCCGTTATGGGGTTCATGTAGATTTGAGTCCTTGAATCAACAAACTTTTTTAATTTGTGCATCTTCAGAGAGATGTAAATTGCAGCTTAAAATCAGGCCATTTAAACTTTTAAAATTTAAAACTACGTTTTAAGGGAGATAATCCCTACATAAATTATACAGTAACCCTATTCAATAATTAAGAAATACAGATTTTTTTTTTTTGTAAAACGTAGCAACATGAATAATTTTTATTTGTTTCTAACAGTAATGATATAAACACATGCAGTATTGTAAGTAGATTTTACAGATTCGTAAAAACTGACAAGTACATCACACACTGATGGAGAAATTGAGAGTAATGATCTACGTCATTGTATTTTAAGAAGTTCAGTTGGACATGCAAAGATAATTTTGATTAAAGCCAAATTCTGGCTGTCCAATTAAGATTCAATTTGTCCCTTTGGAGTAATGATCTAAGTCATGGTGTCCTACGAAATTCATTTGGACATGCAAAGATCATTTTGATATGAGCTAAATTGCATTTGTCAAGTTAAAGCTTAATGAATGAGTATAATGTAAATGCAAAGATAACGAAAGTAATCAATCTCGTAAGTCCCAAACAAAACACAAAACAAGAGTTGGGCAAACACAGGCCCCTGGACATACCAGAGGTGGGACCTGGTGCCTAGGAGGAGTAAGCATGCCCTGTTGACCGGTCACACCCGCCGTGAGAAGACAGTGGAAATAATTTGTCTCTCTTTTAGTTGTGGGACATTTCTAATCATATCATTTGAAAGAGATCTACATGCATGCTATAAATTAAACACTTTTTGAAATGTCCTTATTTGAACAATTCAACAGGTATATTGACAAGTTAATTGTTTACCAGGGTTGACATTATTTTAACTCGTGCACACTTGTCAGCTTATGATTAATGGACATCTGAACGTCTTTAGCCATTATGCATTTATACAGGTAAATATAGTTGACATGCTTTTCTATTGTATGCATATTGTTTCGGATTTCAAAATCTAGAATTGGGTGCGTACATGTACCTCACTTCACCTATCCTCTTCGTGCCCGATACACTTATGTCTGTCCCTGGCTGTAGTTCTTGCTGACGCCCAACTATTCCAGCCTAGCTTCAGTCTTTCATGGTGTGTAGTCCTCCTCCAAGTGGTTTTAGGCTAACCAACTTTTTGCTTTCCTTCTGGATGCCATGTTGACCCGTGGGGATTTGGGTTAGAATAGTTTCCTAGCATCCCCATGCGTGTCGTAAGAGGCGACTGCATGGGGCGGTCCTTCGGATGAGACCGGAAAAACCGAGGCCCGTGTCACAGCAGGTGTGGCACGATAAAGATCCCGCCCTGCTCAAAGGCGCTGAGTGCCGAGCATGGGCCTAAATTTTGCAGCCCTGACGTAAAACAACATATAATCAATCTACTGGATGCCATGTTAGACCTGTTATGCATATCCTGGTGTCTTCCATTGTCCGATCCTTCTCCATTTCGTATGTGTTATTTATCTTTGATATTTTAGTTTCTGTGTAGTGCATGAGAAAAATAAATCTCTAGCGATGGCCTTTAATTTGACATTTCAATATATCGACGACGATTTATTTACCAATAATAATAATTTTCATCCATATTTCAATTTGATATATTCCAGTACACTAGAAAAAAAATACACCAAAGAGTTGTACATACTTGTCCCGTATTTGAATATTTTATTGAGCATACTATTGGACATTTTAAACGACAAACTCACAACTAAATTGAAACTTTATGACAAACGGAACGATTTCAGCTTCTCCATCGTCAACTTCCCATTTTTATGTAGCAAAATTCCATCATCATGGTTTGTATGTCTCCCAACTTATTCGATACACAAGAGCTTGTTCTGCGTATGATCAGTTTTTGAATCGAGGCAGGCTACTTACAAACAAGTTGTTGTTGAAAGGGGTTTCGACGGTCATGAAGTTATAACTATCTAGTTTGCCAGTATGGCCTGCCTGCTGTCTGTTTTATAGCAATTGTTAAGCCGTCCTTTATACAATGATTTGGACTACGGATTACTCCATTTACTTGATCAAGACAATGGGCTTACGGCGGGTGTGACCGGTCGACAGGGACTGCTTATTTCTCCTAGGCACCTGATCCCACCCATGGTGTAGCCAGGGGTCCGTGTTTGCCGAACTCTTGTTTTGTATTCTGTTTGGGGCATACGAAATTTATCTTCGCCTTCTCATGTGACAGTTACGTGCATTAATGTTCAAGTTGTGGAAATAACTTTTCCACGTCAAATTGTAAACCGTCACCGTATCCGGCATGAACCTTTTTTTCATTTGAAGAATCAAAACGTAAAGGTTTACGAAGAGAAGTGGATGTAAGCTATACCTGTCCATTTCTTTAAAGAAAATAGGCAAGAGACATAATTTCAAATTTTACACCATCGTTCTTTAAAATGAAATTTTGTGTGTATATCGGTACATACGGGAAATCATATTTCAAATATAAATGGCGAAGTAACAAAGTATCAAACGTAATCATAGTCCAAAGCACATAAGAGTCGAGTGTAGGGCAACACGGACTTTCGACAAAAGCGAAGGCAGGATCAGGTGCCATGGAGGAGTAAGCATCCTCTGCGACCGGTCACACCCCGCCGTGAGCCTGTAGTCGAAACAAAGTAAACAGGATTACCCGTCGTCAAATCTAGTATGAAAATGACAGTCTAACAAAGGGTATGAAACAAATCAGTCAACATATGACTTAGATCAAACTGACATACTCACAATAATGTTTAGAATGAAAGGAACTGTCCTTTGCCACCTTAAAAAAAAGAAAGAAAAACTAGCTAAGATAACCTGAATTTCCTCTGATTTTTTTCCCTATTCTAATATGCTGAATAATGACAAGAACCCTTCCTTAATGAACTTCTCAGCTGTAATACTGACGTGATATATCTGGAAGTAAAGGTTTTGAAGAAATAATTATCAAATCAGACACCCTTTTCCGAGCGTTACACGCGGATGTCAGGATAATTATGTGACTGATTTTTTTTCAACATTTATATATTTTGTTTCTGGAAAAGTTCCAGACGAGATGCCTTGGAGACGAATTTCAGGAATTTCTGAACCACTGTGGACATGTTTTATCTACTTCCGCCTATCCACCGAACACCCAGGTCGAGGTGAATGACGTCATCATAGACGAAGAGGAATTCGCCATGATAGTCCGACTTTTTGATACCGATGGCAACCCAACAAAAATGAATGGTAAGAAATTACAGTGGAGACTGATTATTTCAAGAGCGCATGGATGTATGTTAATTAAAATGTTGAATTTTCTGCAAAGAAACTGAGAAAATATTTATTTTACCAAGCACTAGGCGGAAGTGATCTAGTCCTGGGGCAATGCGCTTATTGGCATTTGCCTATTTTCAATCTATTCACTGGTGCTTCTGGTATAACACCGTCATTTACTAAATCAAACTTAATGCATCATTAATTATGTTCTCAGAAAGGTATAAACGACCTCATAATATGGAATTAAACTGATATCTACAGGGGTGATTTAATATCATATGATCAACTTTGCGATGGATTTCTTCACAGGGGAGGTTGAAATAAGAGCAGAAGTGATAGATCCTGAGGGGAATGCCACTCAGCCACAGGTGGAGGACTGCGCTCAGTCAGAGGGATGTTACAAAGTGTCGTTCGTAGGGACTAAGACGGGAAAACATAAGGGTCATGTTTTTGTTCTTGGGGAAGACGTCAACCCCGAAGGGTTCTGTTTTTATGTCCTCACAGGGCGGGCGAACACTGGAGCCACCTACAGTAAGCATTGTTCCGTGCAAAACTATTTAACGTTTTTATTAACAGTAACAAGTCACCATGTTGTGAGATTTTCTTGTATTTGTAGGCAAAGAACGTATCAAGAGTGCACTGACATCCACAACAGGTAAATCAACACTTAGGTGTCCATAAATGTGAGCACGGTGATGTGAATACTGAAATAGTTGACAGTTGTTCAAGACTTGTGAAGACAGAATTTTACTGATATCAGTAAGTATGAAACTATTTCACGGAAATTGAAAGCTATATTTCTGGAAACATTATACTTTCAGATGGTGGAGACCGGTCGTATACAGCTGGAGTGGACGTGGTGCTTGGTGACGTCATCTGTGTGTATATTTATGGGTTTAAATTATCTGGAAAACTAATATTTTGATAAAACTGGCTAAACATATTGCATAACATGATTTTGTGCTCATTAATAGGTCCTGAATTTGTTTTGGATTCCTCCATTTCGCACATCAGCATCGAGATATCAGAGCATGCAAAGCACATGAAAGCAAAATCGATCAAACGTCACAACGCAAACAATTCCAAATCAAAGGAATCCGGTCGGTTCGTCAACTACAGGGGGACAATGGCCAACCTGCCTTTATATAAGACGGGTCTGTTTTACTACGAGGTGGAAGTTCAGTATAAGGTGATCCGCCTCATTAAACAGACGATGCTGTTTGAAATAGCACTGGCTAGGCTTGACGTCGTCGACAAGCATTATTCGGTGGACTGCTTCCCGTACGCTTGGGCAGCGAGTGCTCGAGGATGTCATGTATGCGGAAAAGTGTGTCTGCAGACCTGGCACAATGGTCAATTACTTACCCACAATGCCTTGTCTCCAAGAACACCAAATCCTCCTGGGACCAGTGTCCGGCTGCACTATGGTTTCCTGTTGGATACAGTCAAGCGTCATTGGATCGTCGTGGACGTCAGATCAAATAAGATTATATTCCACTTCAAAAACCTCGTGGTTTCTGAGCTGTCTGAACCTTTATGGCCGTTGTTTGGGATTTACAATCCAGATCTAGTAAGCGTCACGTTCGATCTTCTCACAGGAAGTGACATCAATAGCATACCAGAGGCAGCAACCGACGCTTTAGTCATTTAAAAATATTCACTTTTGAATTTTCTGAAGCATAGCATGACTACACTCGAAACATTCCATTTCGTTATGGCAATTGGTGTTTTGCACAGTATGTTTTTACAGGCACGAATTACTACAAAACTATTATACTACTTTTTATTGAAATAGAAAATATGTATTAGAAAATGTGGACGATGATTTTTATTGTGTGAGTGTGTCCAAGACAATAAAGATGGGGTTATGCATACTGTTCTCTTTTTCTCAGTGTTAATTTTACTTGCTAAGGAGATCTGACAGAAATTATTTTGCGAAGTATTTTATAGTAAAACTGGTACATCGGCATTAATCTCGATGTTAGGCCACCAACCCTTATAATCGGGAGACCCTTGTTTTGATAATCGATGGTCACGTCAAACACGAGATGCTTTGAAAACATGGAGTGACTACCCCTAGACAAATACCAGTTATTGGTTCAATATTCAAATTCTAAAACTCCCAGATCGCATCAAAAACATGCATCGATGCAAATTGTCAATGTATTAGGAATGGTTGTATCCTACGTTATACTTTCAAAGAATGGTTGTATCCTACGATATACTTTCAAAGAATGGTTGTATCCAGCGTCATATTTCAATTATCCTTAATTGCAACGTTTGGTTTCTGACAATTATGGTGTATATTTGTGATTGTCTTTTCACTGATGTAATTTGATTTTAGGTGGGTTCGTCTGTTTTCTACAAAAATGAAGGAAACGAACGGCCGATGCCAATTTATACGAACATTTATAACTGTGTTGACTTTTGAAATGATTGAGCAAGTGATAGAGAATCTGATCAAATATTATATACCATTCGAACCAGACTTTATTGCGTCACCTGATAGCTATCTATTTTTAAAGAATTATATGTATAAAGACAAATATGAGGCATTTTCTTACAGCTCCTCACTGACATCTGCATTGCCCATAGTAAAGTGCTGTAAAGAATGGTTGTATCCTGCGTTATAAGCACGTAAATATCGTTGTATCCTGCGATAGATTGTTTGTATCCAAATGACGTTTGGCTCCGGTGATTCCAAGGCCGATCTTTTTTATGAATTTGTAATCCTAGATGTTCCTTTACTTTGGTGGGATCTAATGCCTAGGAGGAGTAAGCATCCCGTGTCGACCGATCACACTTCCCGTGATTCCATTGTCTTGATCAGGTAAACGGAGCAATCCGCAGTCAAAATCAGCGTATAAAGAACGGCTCGCTCTTCTTCTGACTCTACTATCATGTCCCTGACTCCGATGTGTTTGTCCTGTTCTTGAGGTTTGCTTGGGGTCTCCAGCAGATATCTCACTTCGAATCAGGGGTGGGGAACAAACGGCGAAGATTGAGGTGAAGAAGAGTATGATCCAGGGAATGTGAAGAGAAAATTGTTCAGTCCTCCCTGCTGTATACATGCCTTCAGTGGGTGTAGCCAAAAGAAAGGGCAACATAGGTCCGATGAAAATTCTGAAACAGCATCCTGAGTTCCTGAGCATGTTTGACCAACTTTGAAATTTTAAAGAGCCCCACACCTCGTTGTTTGATGTGCTTGAATAATTCACTTGCCTCCTCTATGGAAGCTCCTCTACTAACATCAGCAAGCAACGTCATGAAAGTTCATAGAACGTTTCTGCACAAAAGAAGGCGAGTCGCTAACCAGTTAAAGATGCACTGAGGATGCACGTAAAGGGGGTGAACTATCAGTGTCGCATTTGAAATCATGCCCACGGAGCAGGTAAGATTTCCTCACTGACTGCACATGGATGGGCCATGCTAAAAAGGTATTCTGGACTTCAAGTAGACAGAAGGTGAATAACTTGCAAATGTACTGACTGAGACACCCACAGAGGGGGTGTAGAGGGATCAGGCACTTGGTGATACTGAGATGGATGAAGCACCAGAAAGGCTGAACTTGACCGATTTGTTTTCTGGTGATTAGGCCATCAGTGCTATCATTAACAGTAAACCACCATCTTCTGATTATGCCCATGAGAACCAGGCGTCCAAGATGGACAAAATAACCCCAGATAGGTATGGACCATTGTGGGCAAAAGGTAATGAGAGGAGAAAGGGTATTGTTAGGACACTGCTGAAACATATAATTTTACACCACTGCTTTAATTTATACATAATAATTGTTTCCTTGAAAATAACTTCTTTGCACTGCCAAGCATGAGAATCCTGTATCGTTTACATCATTAAGTAATTTCCTCCATCAATGAGTTGTTTTAAGTGTATTTTGTTTCTGTTTTCAACCATTCTTTTTCGAATTGGAGGTAGGGGAGAAGAATCGGGTTTGATTATGTTACATATCGTCCTAAAGCTGTCAATGTTCTATAAAATTATTTTTAGATGTGTTTAAGATTGGGTGTAGCATACAGCTATAATGGCTGATTTAATAATTTGTATCTCATGCAATTTGTTTCTTAAACACAATATATTTCTTATGATACTTGTGTAAAGGGTGTTGTTTGAACAGGTAGATATCAAAAGGTAAGACACCAAGCTACTAAGTACATGAAAATCAGTGTCTCCAAAATTCCCTAGTGGGTGAAGCCTTTCACTTCGTATCCCACGGTCTAAAACCAAATACACGTACATGTAATATGATAAACACAGATAAGGGTTAAAACAGTGAAACCCTTTTAGAAGGGCAGACGAAAAGGTTACCTAGATGACAATAAGCTATGATAATAAGTCATATGTTAAAAACTAATAACTTTCTTTATAGTAGGATTGCGTTATTTGAAAATATAGAAACGTGTTCTTGCGTCACGCACTGCTCTTATCTCCGATAAATAACACTACTATAACAAAAAAAAATCATGATGTTAAAATATAAATTTTATACGGTACCAATTTTGAGGCATCAGATGAAATTATGTCTCTTCAGTGATGCTCATACCGAAATGTTGGAAATCCAAAAATTGTATTTGAATATTTGACGACCTGAAAAATGTAGTGCCAAAGACTGGAGCCAAATACGTCGAAAGATCAGAGTCAGAGCTACAACTGAGGGAGATAATCCTTAATTTTGAAATAAATTGTTAATTTTACCACTGCAATGAAATATATATGTCCAATGATACTAAAAGGTTGTCAAAATGCCAATGTTATATGTTATACTCGACAATGTTACCAAAATATCATGCATAGGATATTTGAGTTGTCCAAATATTACATGTACATATAGAGAGCCGGAAAAGTCCGATGACGGACAAAGCATCAGTGCGGATTTTTTTAACCAGAATATATTCATGAGTGTCAAATGTCAGCCGAGCGAACGAAATTCGGGACTGCACTATATCACTTACAGATACACCAGAATAGCATTTGTTGATAATCTATGATTTGATATATTTATATATTTTGTTGACTGCCCTAATGTGTCCTTTCAGTTAGTAGTTAGTGATAAGATAACAATACAGCGTGTGTCCTGATAACACAGTAACGGGGTATGCGTGATGTCTGATAACTACAACGTTAGTACACATTGTCATATAGCAATAACTTAATATCCAGGATTCCAATCAGGCACTGCTAGGTAAGTATGTTTTTATGCATTCAGTTAATACTGCTTGTCGTGGACAGCCACAATGACCCGTCCGTTCGGAAATATCGGGGGGGGCGGGGGAGATGAATCCGTGTAGGGAAGATACCTCGGGTCACATGAGTTGGACAATCGTGATTACGATTGTAAACATAACAAACAAGGACAGAAACTTGATGTAAGTGAAGAAATTTCATTTAGATATAGAAAAGAATAATTATGTAAATTTATATTAGAAAAAAAATCTAAAGACATTGTTACTAGAGGACAGCATATTCGAGTTAAGGGATACACAATTGCAGATCTATATCTTTTCATATGCATGCCCCTGATAGTACTTTTCCTACTAAAGACCGGGGGTGTTTTGTCACCCCAAACATTCGTTAGTAGAGACGTGCGGGTGTTGTAACCCCTAACCCACCCCGCTAAATCCACTACTGATACTCGTAGAAATAGAAGATTCTTGAAAGGTCGAATAACGGCATCACTGTATACTAATTTATTTCCCAATGGCGAACTACCGGTAGAGGAGGTACGGGGGTTGCAACACCCCCATTTTCATATACATGTATCTTTAACAAAAATGGCCATTCTTTGGACATTTTGGGGTTTTCAGTCCATCCCAGCCCCTTTTCTTCGCAGAAAAGTACAAACTTGGGTCGCACCCCTTTCAATTTTTTTTTATCTACCCCTGCTTCCTATTTAAATGAAATATGCCACGTATACACGTAGGTCTCCCACCACCTATCTGTTGTTCAAGTGTATGATACAGAGATGCACAAAATAGAAACATTGGTCAAGTGGTCAAATGCTAACTTTGATAAGATATTTTATAGTATTGGATTCATGAGTTTTGTTACTTTATGTAATAACTGTTTACTAAATGAAGCAACATTTTGAACATTCCTACATTAAAGTTTTTTGTAAGATTTGGTAGAATTTTATACGGCTGGTGGCTTATAATGTCTGATTTTCATGCAGTAAACTTTATTTTAATTTCTGTTTCAGAATCTACACAATGCGTCCCAAGGGACCAACCATTTTGTATGTTGTGTGCTCTATTATTTTGCCTGTAGTTAGTGGTCAAATGATTGACACAAGCATATGTACTCCAACTACAAATTACTCTGGTAAGCTTCGGGGCTTAGTTTGGTCTGTCTTGTTTCATTCATTAATGATTTTGCCTTACATATCTTTGCCAGTTCTAATGATAGCTAATACCTCATGAATGCGATGTGTTTTTATCTCGGTTGGGATTCGGCTTGGCTGGATATATGGACTGACGTCGGCGTAGTCCTTCATAATTCATGTCTGTAAATTTACATTCAGCTTTGGCCGGTCCTAGAAATTTGAAATGTGCAGCTAGGTGACATTGCTGCTCGTTTCAAATATTTGATTTGGCAATTAAGCTAACTCTGTATCACTATTAATGGTGTATTGCTTACCATCTAGGTCAGTAAATCCCAAAATAAAAAGATGCCTCCATGTTGTACTTCTTCACCTCCGTCATACTGAAGAGTTCCTATAGTCTGTTTTGTTACATTGCTGATATATAGTATTTCCACATACATACAGGTATATTGCTAATTTAAGAACAAAGACTACGGGAACGGCAAAATATTGTGCCATGGAAGTCAACATATGAATGGGAAAGTTAGCGATCGTTTTTATTTTGGGATTGTCATACCTAGACGGTAAGTAATGCAGCATTAATAGTAATATACAGAGTTAGTTTAATTTGTCAAATAACTTATCTGAAGCTAGCGCCAATGTCACCTAGGTGCATATTAATTGCTATAACCAGCCGAAGCTGAAAGTAAATTTCCAGACATGAATTATGAAGGACTGCTCCGAGATTCGGTGAATGCGTCAGTCCACTGAAATATCCAGTCGAACCGATGTACCAAGATTGATAAATATAGTATACGTACGTCTATTGAATTCCTACGGAAAAAGTGGTGTAATATTCATTTTTGAAAGTACAAAATGTACATGAGGGCAGAAACAATAACGATTTTCGCGAGTGTGCTTTTCACGAAGCCCTCACGCAGTTTATGCCCTCATGTATAATTTCAAAAATGAAATTCATAATTGAATTTATAATTTTTCTGTATATTTTATTGACGATATTCATATAAAAGTACCTTTAGGCTTTTCGTGCTGGAATAATCTTGAGCGTTAATATTTAAGGTTATTTGCCCTAGAATCGTTAAATTCATATTACGCGCTAATTCATGACGCCACACATTGCGTCGGCTATCATACGTTTTGAAAATACGTTAACACCCATTCTCAATATAAGAGCTCAAACACCAAAATGATTTGCTAAAAATAAAAGTTTAAAATACAAAGATTACTATTATGTGGAATGAAAATACAACATATATAGATATTGGATCGAGATGTCTTTTTATCAAATCTTAATACATAAAATAATGACAAAGTGTTGAAAAGAGGGTAATTTTGAATTGAATTTGCCCGGAAAATGTACGTTACCGTCACTGTACCCACATAACAGGTTTTCATTCCTGAACGTTATTGGAGAAAAAGTATATTTTATTATTTTTAAGGTTGCGTTTTAACATAAATATAAATACCTAACATATAAAGCAAAAACAATCTTTATGTAAACTTTTTAATAGTTCTTACTTTCAAGATAATCGGTAAAATTTCGTCCAGATAAAAAGAAATATTGTTTCAATGATGAAAGTTTTATTGTTCTTTTCCTTGTGTTTGTATTGATAGTTTGAAATACATTGCCTTTTATATATGGCCAATACTTAAAGCCTTACAGAATTAGCTATTTTTTGTAATCACTGACATTTTCTACGTGGTTTTTGGGTTTAGATATCTGTGTACATGTAACGTACATTTCATGATTTTTACCCGTAATAGAAAAAAGAGTTAAAACTCGAAACATCATTCATTTTTTGTTTAGTATATATTAAGCATTACTCTTAAGGGAAAAAACATGTTTTCAAGACTACAGAAACACAAAGAATAAGATCCTGAATCGTGAAACATAGATCTTGGTAAACGTACATTTACCAACTCTTCAATTAATACTTATATAAGCATCAATAAATCAACTGTAAAATAAATAAAAATGAATAAATTGACCAGTTCTTGCTGCATTTATAGTTTGACCCAAACAGAGAAGATGCCCTTTTAAAACAAATTATCTGAGAAAATGCGAGTTGTTTACATACATTTCACTTGTTGAAATGTACGTTACCCGCTAATGGATGTATCCATGGCTCGGTTTTTACAATTTTTGTATTTAAAATACGATAGTCTATAAAATAGCATTATTTCTATCTATGCATAGCATATGAATATAATTGTATGATTACATTTTAAGAAATTATATATTTATTTAACAATGTTGAAATCTAAATTATAAATCGCAACATACAACAATTAAGCTAACGATTTATAGGCTTAATGCAATCCCTTAACACCTTACTATGTCATTTGAAGTGTTATTTAGTGTTGTAATATTGTTAAGGCCTATCTAGTATTAACATTTTGGATATGATATTTTCACGAATCGTTTGATTATTTTCTAAAAATGTAAACTGGAAAAATATGAAATGCACGTTACCATACATAACGTACATTTCATTTCTTGAAATCGATTCTTCTACCATGATCACATGTTAAAAAGCATCACGTAGCTTACAAATTTAATCTGGATTGCTCAAGAAGTGCACCGAGACTGTTTTATGTTCATAAACCAACAAATGAGATTCAAAATCACATTGCAAATGAACCCGTTGTATCCGTTTAGTGTACAAGGGAGAATCTAGTTTTCTTTTACATCTACACTCTTTAAGATAGTTCTTCGTGTAACTTATAGAATTTGTGAAAATATAAAAACGAGAACATTATATTATAATGCCGGGATTTTATAGTAACGTACATTTCGGTAACGTACATTTTTTACCACAATTTTTTTTCTGAAAGAAAAAATATTCAACAGTGAATAAACAACTTTGGATATTTTTGTGGAGATGTTACACGGTAGACAAATTAGAGAGGTTTGATATTTCTAATTCGGCATATTGAATGCGAAGGACTAGCGTAACGTACATTCTCTCTATACTCTACGCTATGAAATATCTATTATCGGTCAAAATTTAGAAACAAATTGTTAATTCAAAGAATCATTTGTTTCATTTAATCAGACAAAAGTATATAAAGATTTAAGTGTGTTTATTTTTGTCTATCAAATGTGCCATCTGTAAATGATTAGTCGGGTCTCCCAATTGTAGTGATTATTAAAAAATTGAACAAAAAATAGAATATGCGACAGTACACTATACAAATAAATATTTTATTTACCACGAGTACGGACATGATAATTAAAACAATGACATCTAGACCATTCTTTGGTTTGTTTTATCAGGAAATTTTAAAGTAAGAATTCATAAACGGGATTTCATAGCTATGATAAGGCGAAAAGTAATACTCAGCGACAGTAATGTACATTTCGAATTCGCTTACTATCTCTTGTTTGGAACTATTTTAATAGTCCTCCCATCTACCAATGCTAATGTATTTTCTTATTCAACTATATATGCCTATCATTGTTAATTGTTAAAATAGCATCGTGGGTAATTCCCCTTAAATATTATATGGAGCGACATCGTTTTTTGATCCCTTATATTGAGAATGGGTGAAAAATAAATACATACTGTATACATTATTCCGATTTATACATATATGTATGTGTATAGCAATTTCAGAGAGTCAATTTCAAGATATCATGAAAGATAATTATTCAACATTCGTCGTTATTTTTTTTTTAATATGAACACATGCAAAGTAAGTATGATTATCATATAAAGGATAACTGTCATTTCCCTTATTCCGTGGATTACCTGTGTTTAACCTCTACAGATGCCTCTCCACTTCCGGCGTTGTCCGAGTCTTACTCAACCACAGTGGAATGGAAGTTACTACACAATAACAGCACAGTCAGTATCGAAGAGTACGTCATAGGCATGGAAAAGCTGAGCAGCATACGTGTTACACAAGAAGGTCACACCTCAAGAATCATCTATGACGAGATTGCCCAACAATATACAGAAATTGATATTGTCAATAGTAAGACAACATTTACCCATTCCATACTTTGTACAATTTTTCTTCGGATAAAAAAACATCTTAAAGCTACAGTGAGCAATGCAATTAAGATTTCATACATTCCTTCACTTTAAAGGGGCATGGACGTGTAGAACACACGTTTTGAACTAAATTTTATATTTGCATGTTTAATGTTTGAAATGCTTAATTATGCTATTTCTAATTGTCAGCAAAAATGTGAACGTCACTTGAGACAAAGCACTTCCAATCCGCCGCTATGTAAACAAAGCCCGTGTCATGTTTTTGTTTATCTATATTGAATATGTTAGTATATGTTCCGTTTAAAGCAGATTTTTTTTTTCAAATTACAAGACAGTTTCCAGTGTTACTCACATCACATTTTCTGAGAATCAACCTTTACGTAAACATAAACAAAGCACGAGCCTTGTTTACATAACAAAGAATTGTGAGAACTGTATATCTCTTGTAACTCAACAATTGGCACTAAAATTTGTCCTGACCATCAGAAATAACTTGGTTAAGTATTCTAAACATTAAAAATGCAAATATAAAATTAAGCTCAAATCGTGTCCATGCCCCTTTAATTGATTGCTATTTTCTAATTAATGGCGTACAGTTAATTACTGCGCATTATGTAATATTATTCAATTTGTTTGTAAACTCAGGGTTGAACATGGCACACATTATAAATATCTTGATAGACAAGATATAGGAAATACCATTGGTCATCTATAAGTGGACAAATTATTGCTTTTCAGGCATGTGTAATACACACACATATGTTCTCGATGTGGTTTTATTTGGTGATGAAATTTGGAAATCAACAACAAAACAGTTGTATCAAATCTTCAAACAAGCTATTACTGTAAGTATGTTTTAAGAAATTTGTTTTTAAAACTTCATTAATTAAAAATAGAGTGTTGGAAATACACAACGCCCTACGCAGGCTTTCTGGTGTTTCTTCTTTGCAGCAGCTGTTCTCATCCAGTCTACCATAAAATATATTCAGCCTCTGTCATTCTCGCACCTATAATGACCTCTTTAGCGCGCGCGCGCACACACACTGATCCCTATAATGAGTAGTACTGATCATCTGCAAATAAATAAACCTAAGGCTTTGACTTAACATATGCCCAATGTGATTGGAAAATTGAACCTTTCTTTATACGCCGTCAAAACGGGACATTTTATGGTATGGAGTCGTCCATCTGTCCGGACCTTGTACATGTAGGCAGGATACTGACCAAACCGTAAGCTTCAGGATCTTACATCACCATGATGAGAGAAAGACGCTTATCGTTTTTTGTGGTCAAAGTTCAAGGTCGTAGTATCACTCAGTAGGAAAACTTTGTGGGCAGAATACAGATCGAACCGTAAGTCCAGAATCTTACAACTTGGTATATTTGATCACGAAGACGAGTGGCTGATGCCTATTGTTTTCAAGGTCAGAGTTCAAAGGTCAGTGTCATTGTATCAGCTAATAGAAAAACTACAGACCAAACAGTATTGAGGCTAGGGTCGTCAAACTTCAAACTTGGTACCCATACCACCTTATACCGAGTGGGGGATTCTGTTGTTTCTCAATAAGGATAATAATGAATTAAAGGGCGGTGCTAATACTGCTAAAATATGAATATGAAAATATGAATCCCAATAAAATATGTTTCCATCATTAAAATCTACGGGCATATTATGCCGAGTTGGCGATCTTCTTGTTTTTACCTGTTCACATCTACAGGTATATGGCGGGACCCAGATAATTCGTTCTACCGTAGTCCAGAGCTGGTCTACATGTGTCTTCCTATTCGAATACAACGTTACTCTGGCAGCCACACTCTTTTTTGCTGGTTAGTGTCCACAACACATCCTAATTCAGTGTTTCATTTTGGTCTATTTATCTCATGTAATATAGTATTCAATGTGATTTGGAATTGGTTTTCTCAGCGGATGGATGGCCGATGCCGTTTGCGGCACCAAACGCCATGGTTCCTGTACGTCTAGAACTCCGAGGATCTGTCAACGGCATGGGATTTCACGCCGTGGGGGATTACGTCAACTTTCTTCCGTCCCCACCAGCGAATTTAGACAGTGTCCAGGTACATTATATACTCGTATGTCTCCCACCTACACCTCCACTGATTATGTTGTACCTTCACTCCGGCTTTTTTGTGTGAGCTCATTCGGTGGCCAACCAAATCCCCAATCTTCCGTCTTTAGAAGACAGCCTTACGGTATGTTGTATTTGTGTAATCCCATTCATCCCCATCCCACCCACCCCTCTGACTGAAGTCAAATCAAGGTTGTACCTCCTGAGGGATCCATAAAGTGTTTCCATCAACCTTTTGACATTACTAGTAAATCATGATTATGACTAACTGTTGTTGGCAGTGGTAGACATTATAGTTATTTATAAGTGTGTAAATATAACACTTAATGTCAGTTGGAATTTTATGTTGGTTAACGGTTTCTATCTCCATTGCAGACAGAGCCAGGCCTGTTCTGTCAAGGAAAGGACATCGGGAAACCCATCCTGCCGGTTCCCAATGATTTCTCAACGGTCATTGAACGGGTCAACACTCATGATAAGCAAGTGACGTACGAAACTGTAAGTGTTTAGCTGCAGCTCATACCAGATTTCTTCCTTGTAGATATGGTTAATGATGATGATGATGATGATGATGATGATGATGATGATGATGATGATGAAATATTCTCTTGTGATTTGCATAGATATGGTTTGATTCCCGACGGAAGTTTGTTCGGTATGAAACAAAGTCTGCTAGTGGTGATGACGTGGATCCGAGTGCTATTGTGTTCGATTTTCATAACGGTATTGATATACAATCAGTTACTTAATTACGTAATGTCAAAACCATGTCATTGATACATTTAGAGTTTCAGACTATTATCAGCTTTTTTATTCTGATCTGCACTGGTTGTTTGTTTCTTTGTTTTACATCCTGTTAAGAAATTTCACTCATATTGAGACGTCACCAGTTATTGGTGAAGGACTACAAACATATACCCATGTTTAACATACTACCGGTAATATCAGCAAACGAAGAACACATATGCTTGATGATATTCATATAGAAAAACAATAGAAAGCTTGAGCTAATTTCTGCTATATCTGCAAATTGACCATGTTCTTCCTTCGTTCATACACCCTTATAATACAAATAAAATAGCCATTTATTCTTAAAATAATCTCATAAAACAAGGAAGTAAAACAAAACTTGTTCTCTTTGTGTCCGCTTTAGGTGTCCGATACTCAATGGACCGGTACACGAAACAGTGCAACCCTCCCACGATCATTGAGAGGGGGGATGAGTTTGTCGACCAGACCGCGAAGCCTTTTACTCGGATACAGATGCAGAGTTCCCTAGATTTCTTCAAGTTACGGAACGCTTCCATCCAATATGTTGGAAAGGCAAGGACCACACACTCTATGACGTGATTTAATTGTTTCATGATCTTTTGTTCATTGTTAAAACTAAACGCTTCATGACATAATCCAACTATTCGATATCTCAAACATCGATACCTCGAATAACATAGATATGTGGAAGTGAGATGATAGGCCCTACTTCATTATAGATATGTATTTTGACCTTAATATCTCAAACACTCAGATATCTCGAAGGGGTTTAATTTTTTTCTCTCGGCCCCATCTAGTTCAAGATAACGAAGTTTAATTGTAATTTAATTTGTTCATGGCTTAAAAATATCGCTTTAACGCTCTATTCTACTGTCATCTGCTGTTCATAGTTCAGACAAAACAACCCAATGATCTAACTGTAGTGATATGTTCATGGTTAATTAATATGGGCATAGATACACTCATATTTAGGACACATAGCAGTATAGACTATAGAGCCATATCCCACTGCTATCTCATCGTCGCAAACCACGGATTATTGTTTCATTGAACAATAACCCGTGGTTTGCGATGCTGCTGCTATCTGAACAATACGCTTTTTAAAAGCTCTCACTGTTTTATAATTGTTTTCATGATTAATAATAATAATCGTTTCGAGATAAATTTTACAACTGTTATGATGATTAATTGTACATGTCAAATAATGTGTTCATGATTACCAAATGATCAAAAAAAATTCCATTACTTACTATATGAAAAGCTTGTAACGGTACATAATCAAATGTATTGCTTTTTTCCTCAATGGCGAATTAAAAGATGAAAAAATACTGGAGATATCTTATAATAATGAATCATAATGTATTACCCAAGTTAAGGGTATAATTATTATTCTAAGCGCAAAAAGCATTAAAACATTTCATAAAATAATTGCATTTATTTTTATATATTTAAAAAAATATATCAAAATGATTGTAATCTTAGCGTCCCATTGAATCTTTCAGAGATACACACGGAGGATATTCTGTGATGTCTGGGTCGGGCTGTACTATGATTTAAACATTGGCCAGAATCAGACTGTTGAATGGTATTTTCTGGGGGTAAGTGTGAAAAAGTGAATCATTACTTAACAGCAGATAAATTTTAATTAGATAATTTGTGTTTTTTTCATAGGAAATAAAAATAAATATGATTTAGACAGACAGACATTCTTTATTTCCTTTGCAACAGAGATCACTATAATGCTAAACACATGGGCGTCATCTTCTCAATGGCATTTTACGTCACACAGCCGAAGTTAGCATGAGGTACATTTGCACACGGAACAATTGGGCGCGGATTCTTCAATTTTACGAGACTTTGGGAACGTTAAGTAACAAATTATCATATAAATACATCAATTTGATGAAATAGAGTAGAAATTGATGTTTAAACGTTAAATTTGAACTAAGGTGTTTCACGTTTTTTTTATGAGAGGATTAGGCCCTTGCTATGGAATTATCGCAAAAGCTACATCTTGAGAGAAAATCGCGAAAACCTCAACTCACGAGGGACGACTTGTGTGCCAGAGAGCGTCAACAAGTTTGGTCCTCTGCCTTCTTGATCAGGGTATGACTGTCCATTTGCGTCCAGCCACACAGCTTTTTGCCTGTCTTCCACCACCTTCCTGTAAGACTGTCTTGGGTAGAGTGTTATGGTGGGTGACATGGGAGAACCACGACATATTCTTCCTTTTCACGATTGTTTGGGGGGGGGGGGGTCCTTGGTACGGGGCGCCGATTGGGACTTGATTTTTTTGTAAATTAATTTTTGTCACACAAAAATATGTTGCTTCATAATAACTTTTGGTAAGTTATACAAAATTATTTTTCAGTGGACAAAATTCAATTTTGTTATACGAAATTCAATTTTGTCACAACAATATCCATTTTTGAAGACAAACTTCAATTTTGTCATGACAAAATTAAATTTTGTCATGACAAAATTAAATTTTGTCAATTATGTATGCAAATATCAATCTATTTGCATACAAATAACTTTTGTTTATCATAGTTTGCATTAAATAACAAAAGTAAACTTTGTGAGACAAAATTGAATTTTGTCATGACAAAAGTGAATTCTGTTATGACAAAAGTGAATTTTGTCACAAAATTCATATTTGTCTCCACAAAAGTGAATTTTGTCATGACAAAAGTGAATTTTGTCATGACAAAACTGATTTTTGTCAACAAAATTCATTTTTGTCTTCACAAAAGTGAATTTTTGTCATGACAAAATTCATTTTTGTTAATAAAATTCACTTTTGTGAAGACAAAAATGAATTTTGTCATGACAAAAGTGAATTCTGTTATGACAAAAGTGAATTTTGTCAAAAAAATTCATTTTTTGTCTCCACAAAAGTGAATTTTGTCATGACAAAACTGATTTTTGTCAACAAAATTCATTTTTGTCTTCACAAAAGTGAATTTTGTCATGACAAATTCATTTTTGTTAATAAAAATTCACTTTTGTGAAACAAAAATGAATTTTGTCATGACAAAAGTGAATTTTGTCCAACAAAATTCATTTTTGTCTTCACAAAAGTGAATTTTGTCAACAAAAAATGAATTCTGTCCACAAAATTAATTTTTGTCCTAAACCCTAAATATAATCTCTTTATGTAACTTTATTCCGCATTGCCCAATCTAAGTTTAAATTATCATTAGTAAAACCAGTTTGTCCAACAAAATTCAATTATGAATTGCATAACAGAATTTTTTTTCATTTTGGTATGCAAATTAGTTTACAAAAATCCAAGTTCAACTAATTTGCATACAAAATCCAATTATGTTACAAAAATTAATTCTGTCCAGACAAAATTCACTTTTATCTACAAAAGTGAATTTTGTCTGCTGAAAGATAATTTTGTGCGACAAAATTAATTTTTGTGTTTCATGATCAATTTTGTTGACCTGAACTAATTTTTGTTGTACAAAATTCATTTTTGTCCTCACAAAAATGAATTTTGAGAACAAAATCACAAGAGTCCCATTTGGCGCCCCATACTGGGGACCTGCCAGTGCTGTAACTTTGGCACGAACGTATTCGTTGATCCTCTGGTCTGACCAAGAGATCCCGAGCATGCGTCTGTAGCACTTGGTCTCAAATGTTTGAACTTTCCTGATCGTCTCTGCTGTCATGATCCAGCTCTCGCAGTAGAAGAGGATGGAAAGGAGCAGGGCTTTATAGAGATTTATCTTTGTAGGGAAGTTGATGTTCCTCCATATCTTTGTGAGTTTTGCCATGGCGGCCGTTGCGATGGCAATTCTAGTCTTGATTTGGGTGGTGGATCGACCGTCTTTCATGAGTGTGGCGCCGAGGTATTTGAAGGCGACCACTTCCTCGGGCTGTTGTCCGTTCATGGATATCTGAGCAGGAGTAATGTTTGTGCTGTTGACCATGACTTTTCTCTTCTCACTGTGACTTCCATGCCATATGCCCTTGATCTGCTAGCTAGTCTGTTGGTGAGGTCTTGCAATTCGTTGATGCTGCCTCCCATCAGGCCGATGTCGTCAGCGAAACACAAGTTCTTGATGATTCGTCCCTCGATGGAAATCATCGCCTTGCAGTGTCTCGCGGATGACGTTTTCCAGAAAGAGGTTGAAAAAGACTGGAGAGAGTAATCACCCTTGATGGACGCCTTCTGTTGTCCTGAAGTATTCTCCGATGTCATTGTTGAGGAGGAATGCACTGCTGGCGGTGTTGTACAGTGATTGAATAATCTGGACTAGTCCCTTCTCGATGCCAAAATCTCTCAATACGTGTCATAGTAAGTTAGCGTGCCACACCCTGTCAAAGGTTTTTTCAAAGTCTATGAAATTATGGAAAAGTTTTTTTCTGGTGTTGGAGGTGCTTTTCCACCATGATGTGGCAGTTGAAAATCTGTTCGACGGTGCTTCGACCTGCCCTAAATCCTGCCTGTTCTTCTGCCAGATGTTCTGCGGCTTTTTTCTTCAATCGTTGAGGATCACTCGTAGCATGATCTTGCTGGTGTAGCTAATTTTCAGGTAGTTTGGGCACAGACGCAAGTTTCCTTTCTTGGGGAGGGGAATGATAAGTGATCTTGTCCACTCTGTCGGCCACTGCATGGTCTCCCAGATCTTCAGACAGAGTGATGTTATCACAGTGACCAGGCAGCTCCCCCCGTGCTTGAGCAGCTCTACTGGGATGGTGTCTGCTCCTGGTGACTGGCCTGCATGAAGGAGGCGGATGGCCTTCTCGACTTCTTTCATGCAGCTCTACTGGGATGTTGTCTGCTCCTGGTGACTTGCCTGCAGGAAGGATGCGGATGGCCTTCTCTACTTCTTTCATGACAGGTAGTGATGAGGGCTCTTTCTGCGGTCTTGTTTCTCCATCTATCACGCTGGTGTCTGGTTGTATGGGGTAGTTGTAAAGTTTCTTACAGTTCCTGATCCATCTGGCCAGCATTGCAGAGTTCTCGGTCAGTAGTTCGCCGTCTTTTTCCTCGATCACAACTGACTTTAGTGAGCGTCTTCAGGGTCTCGTACACTCTTTTGTTGTTCCCTTAATCTTGTTCAGCATGTCTCTCGATGTCTTGGCACTGTTTGTCTATCCACTGTTCTTTGGCTTCTCTCGTCTTGTGTCTCACATGGTTGTTGGCGGTGCGGTACTGTGCAGCTCCCTCTGTGCTGCTGTACTTGGTCTTCCTCAGTTCTCTCCTCTCATCACAGAGGTCCAGGATGTCGTTGATCACCCAGGGACGGTGTTTCTTCTTCTGCTGGCCCAGCACCTCCTCTGCCGTATCTCGAGCTGCCTCACTGATGTTGGTGGTGAGCTCGGTGATGTCGGCATTCAAGAGGTTGAGAGCTGCAAAGCGTCCACCGATCTGTGCTTGGAATATCTCGGCCACTGCTGGATCTTGCAGCTTTTCTCGGTTAAACTGTATTCATGGTGTTGCTGTTTGTAGCTTCTTCTTGAGTCTGACCTTCATAGTGAGCAGCACGAGATCGTGGCCGCTGCCTATGTCAGCTCCAGGGTATGTTCGTGTCTTAGCCCTGCTGATGCATGACTTGAAGCGCCGTGGGGTCAGGATGAAATCGATCTGATATCCTGTGTGTGTAGAGGGTGTTGGCAATGGTGAGTCGTTGGCTGCTCGCAAACTCGAGCAGGCGGAGTTCCCTGTCGTTGATTTCTCTTGTGCCAAATCGTCCGACCGTCCCCGCCCAGTTCTCATAAGTGTCCGGTCCTATTTTTACATTGAAGTCGCCCTGGATGATGGTGATGTCCTTCTTGGGCACCTTCTTGATGACGTTCTCCACTTGCTGGTAGAAATTATTTTACCTCTTTGTCGTCAAGGTCGGTAGTGGGGGGCATACACTTGGATGATGGTGATGTTCTTAGGTTTGGCTGACACACGGATGGAGATGATCCTACTTGAGACGGGTGTGCAGCTCAGTGTATATTTACACTCCCCTGGGAGTCCTGCACTTGTACAGGAAGAAGAACTTATTTGCGAACGATGACACCTACGCCATGTTCGTCTCTTGTCTCATCTCCGCTAAACCAGATCTTCTGTCCATCTTTGGTGACTGTCTCTCCGAATCCAGTCTTTCTTATCTCAGCGAGGCCTTTGATACCCAAATGTATCGTCGGAGTCCGTGTTCCAGTTCCTCTACTTTGCCGCAAGCGTAGTGTGCGGACGTTCCATGTGTTGATGGTGACTCGGATGCTAGTCTAAAGGTTGTCTTGGCTCGAAAAAAAAAACCGCTATTAAAATCTTATCGGTAATGACGTCAGACAACGGTAACGCACTTTCCTATTGCATTTACAGGATGACTGGCAGGAGGGGGTCGGCACGTCTATCACTCCCGGGAGTTTGGTCAGGTTTGACGTGTGGGCAGTGAGTACATTTTGTTATTTCTTTGATAGTGCTTGTAGCAATGTATACGGCCGATTTAAACCGCTTTTGTTTAATATTTTATATGCTCAAAAACTGATTAAGAGTTTATTTGGAAACGAGTCATACAGATACAAATTGTAGATAGATGTAATTTTTTTTACTAACTCTATTAAAAGAATGGAGTAGATATCTAATGAAATGCATTTTAAATTCATGACTATGAAATATTATTTTTTATGCTGACAGGCCAATTCAGATTTCCCCATCATTCACAACGTTCACAAGTTAAACCCCTCCACCCCCTATCTCACTTCCTTCGATATCGGACCTTGTTTTACCGGAAGTCAAAAACGACAGAATTTTGTTATTAAATTTATAGGTAAGTCATTTTGGATAAAATTACAATTTATAAAGCGTTGGAATGACATGAATGCTATAGTCTGCCCTTTGCTGAATTAGAATTGAAAATTTTGAAGTTGTGATTCAATTGTTAATTCAATTACACTTTATATACAATATTTGGAATTCTTGACGCAGTACATGAAACTTGATTTTATCAGATGATAAATTGTAAATGTGGAATGAATGGGAATATAAAACTTTTTGCTGGATATTAATCTAGAGATGCATGTACTGAAGTTGAACTGGAGATACTGAAGTTGACCCGGAGATACTGAATTGACCTGATTGATACTGAAGTTGACCCGGAGATTACTGAAGTTGACCTGGAAGAATACCATGAGTTAGCCAGAATTAGTAATGTTTGTAAATGATTTGTACCATATAATTGATTTTTTACTATACAGCCCATGGACTGGACCTGTCCCAAATTAGTCTGAACTATATCCAAGACCAGATACAGGAAATACTGACCACGCAAGCGCAGTTAGACAATCTGAGGTTCAGCAATGTTGCGGTAATGGACACTTTGATTGAGAGTCACTTTTCTACAGTTAATTTAACATAGTGGTGTATATGGACAGGTACACAGAGTCCATGCTATTCTAGTATATGTATTGACTGTTGCTCTGAGTAACAGATGGAATTAAAGGGACATGTACACGTTTTGAGCTAAATTCTATATTTGCATTGTTATGTTTAAAACGCTTAATTAAGTTATTTCTAATGGTTAGCAAAAATTTGAAAGTCATTTGTTGAGTTAAAAGTACGAAACAGCACTCACAATTCTTTGTTATGCAAACAAGCTTCGTGCCATGTTTTTGTTTACATAATGGTTGCTTCACAGAAAATAAAATGAGATGTAAGTAACACTGGAAACTGTTTAATTGTGTTCATAATGAATTTGTAATATGAAAAATATGTTTAAAGTGGAACGCTTACTAGCATACTCAATATATGTAAACAAAACATGGCAAGAGCCTTGTTTATATATAACAAAGAATTGGAAGTGTTGTATCTTACTTGTAACTCAACAAAATGGCGTTCAATGATTTTCCTGACCATTAGAAATAACATAATGAAGCATTTCAAACATTAAAAATGCAGATATAGAATTTAGCTCAAAACGTGCCCATGCATGTCCCTTTAAATGGTGGTGTATGCTGCCGTCGGTGTATGGAGAGTTATTTCTTGAATTTGTTTTAGAATTTGGTGATATTGTACATATAAATGTTTTTAGGGGAGAAGGGCGAAATCGCCGTCGAATCTTTAACACAGCAGGTCAAACTTAGATTGTAAATGTTGTCAATTCTTCTTTCCCCATTAGTTTGATAATTTCGGATTCAATGAGTGGTACTTCAGTGGCGTCTTGCTGGATAAATCGCCGGTGGACAACCACAATATCTACCCACCAGTCCTGATCAAGGAACCGCTAAGTAGTGCCTTTGACTTCCTCCGGGGATTTGTGGAAACGCCATGGGTATACAACATTTCACAGCCGGTAGGTTCATTTCTTACGATGAACTCAGGTAGTATGATTTTTGTAACACTCAACAGACACTAGTCTAGGAGGCGTACATGTATATGTGGTGTTTACTGTCACACACACACACACACACACACACACACACACACACACACAGGGGATTAAACATTCTTTTGAAGTATATATGTCATCAATATGTAAATTCTGGGAATTTTACACACAAATTCAATAAAAGTGCAAAGCAATTGTCCGGAGTATAAATACCAAATACTAGCCTGTATAATTCATCTTTAATAAAAATAACTATCGTGTAAGATACGACACCGTCCTTCCCAACTATCTATATATACATTTAAAGAATTACTTGTTCTTGCAACGGTTGCATACAATGCTATTACACGGTATTTTCAGCCACAATCAAATCTAAATGGAGTATAAAATACATGTACAATATTAAAGAGTTTGTATCTTCTTTGTAATATATACCTAGTTTGTCTCTTCTCTGTAAACAAGATCAGTAAGATACACTAAGAGCTTGACTCCTCACTGTAGATAGATATATTCAAGGCCAGTATGAGAGAACACAGGTGATGGACTAGTAACAATCATTTGCTAAATGCTTTGATGTTAGTATTCGTAACAATGTGGACAATATCGGAATATTTACGATTGAGAGACGTCTTTCATTCATAGAACTTGCAGTTAGTCGCCATTGGGATCTTACCCCTGTATTACCCAGATGATTTTACGACTACCACCACCCAACCGACAACGACCGGAACCTATGAGGTGCCAACATTGCCCGTCCTTACCACAGGGACAACATCCATGCCAACACCCGCGCCTCCTCCCACGGGGACAACACAAACAACCAAAGCCAACCCAACAACGCCAACACCAACAACAAGCAACACAAATAGTCCGGGTACTCAGTGTTTTTATCATTAGATTTTTAATTTTGTATGTTAGATCTTTAATGTTGTTTGGTGGCAAATTACCTTCATTATCTAATCAGCTTGTACATGCATATATATCATATCTGCATGTATCTAACAGCACCATTAATGATTGTATTAAAGTCTATGAACATATGATTAACATAATACAAAAAATACATTTAAAATTTTGTAAATGCATATTTAACTTGTTGATTAATGCTTTCAACAGGTCGATGCACATCATGCCCAAAAGTAACATGTCCCGCACAAAAGATATGCCCGAAAGTCACGTGCCCTATAGTGACACCTCCTAATCCACAAACATCTACACCGTGCCCAGCATGCTCAGCGTGTCCAAGCGTCAAGTGTCCTGTAACCACTACGCCAAAACCAAAAGCATGTCCGAAAGTCACATGTCCTGTGACAACACCAAAAAGAGTGACGTCAGCTCCTAGCACGACTCTGAACGTTGGCGTGAAAAATCCTGCTGCGCAGTCGCAAAATTCAAACAAAGGTGTTTCTTCTGGTAAGAACTGTCTGTATTATGCAAACTTTACATGACTGAACACTGAAGTTACAACCTGAGTTGCTGACTTTATTGGGCAGTATGCCGAAAGACGTCTTTTTTCTGTCGTTTAATAAATGTTTATATTTTTTCTCATGCAGGTGGAGCGGTGGGCATTGCATTTGCTTGCCTGATAATTGGATCTTTAATTGGCGCCGTTGTGGTGTATGCTTTTAACAGAAAATTCCCAAACATGTTCAAGTTTAGAGACAACGCATTTGTAAACCCAGTGTATGACAGCGAGAAATACTGACATATTTCGATTTTTTGTTTTGTTGTGTTTTTAATTTATACAAATAAACATTATATAAAAAAATAAGTGGTTTTAATTAGGGATGACAATTTTTAATCGGTTAACCGGTTAGTCGGTCGGAACAGTGGTAATCGGTTGCAAAGTCCGTAATCGGTTAATCGAAAAAATAAATAAAAATGTGTATATTTGAATGTATCTTACCAAACATTTTCCAATCCGTTTTCAAAAGCTCTGAATAGTGACATGTTTGAGTTTTCATGTATCAAATAGTTAATTTGGAGACGATTCCCTGTATAGGCGGAGCCTGAAGAAATGTGCTAATTACTGATTGAATGTACAGTCCCTGCCACAGTGTTTCTTTAGTCGGACATAAATGACAATAAGATTACTGTTGAGTAAGGTGAAATGTTTGCTGTTTTTGCCATTTGATTTATCATTGAACATGCCGCACTTCACCTCTTCTCAGCTTTAATATTGAGCTCTTTTTTTTCGTCAATAAAAATGGCAAATTGCAATAAATTAGTTTTGAAAATGGTGAAAGTCAAGAATCTGGACTTTGGGATTTCTTGTCCTTGAATTCTTGTGCATGTTTAATCTTTTCTTTGTTTTCTCATACTTATTACATTGATCTAATTCAACATAAGACGAATATTACTGGGGTGTTGCATTGTATTTTTGTGCATATTTAACAGAGAAAACGTTAAGAAATTGAAGCCATCATCTATGTCTCAAAATGTATAAAATTTGATACGGTTAATCGGTCGGAACGTGTCGCGGTTAACCGACTGGCAATTCTGTATTCGATTGCCATCCCTAGTTTTAATATATACATTTGCAATATGTTTGAGAGGAGGTGGGAGAGTCATTAAAAATACTCGAGTTTCCATTTTAGAAGTAACGTACTTAACCGATGGTTTTAATATCACCATATATATCACACATACACATCCTGATCAGTGTCTACTCCCCAGATAAACAATCACTGTAGATAATGACATGTACATTAGCACTCTATTATTCTTATATAAGTTATAGTATTACTTAATCTTCTGACGGGAGACGCTATTGATATTTTCTTCCTTGACGTGAATGCTGGTAAGTTTGCAAACTGATATCTTTGCCATATACATGTAGTTCAATATTCGCCGGTTTTTGTTGATGTTGTTTTAATACATAGTTATACGTTTTGTGTCAAACATGCATTCAATAAAAATTGGTCTTTCCGATTTTGAACAATTCAGAAAAAGTCTTACTTTTAGGTTACCTCTTGCACATGATTTCCGTCCATCGTTAACCGTCGTGCGTTAACAACTGAATATTTTAAACTTCTTGATAACTGCCATTCCCATTCTTTTCAAGTTTTGGCATGAAACATCTTCGGGTCATGGGGTATATAAATTGTAAGTTTCAGGATTCCTGCACCCATGGGGCAAAAAGTTACATTATCAAAAATCTTCTCTACAACCGCACATGTGCAAGAAAAACTTAATACACATGTACATAGTGCAGAGCAAGAAGACATCTACCAAAATTATAAATTTGGTGATACCCAGGGTAAGGGTTCTGACCCATGGCGGACCAAACTTGGTACTAGTCCAAGCGATTTGTGAAAAAATTGCTCAGAAGGTGATAAAGCATGAAATTTTGCAGATATCTTCTTTAGGTCATACCAATAATATTAGAAGTGGACCCACTCGAATAATTCAAATGGCGGCTTTTGAACGGCCATTTTGAAAATAATGCGAACAAAATTAAGAATAAAAAATCAGAAAAAAAATTATTAAAAATTAACGCTTTGACTAAAATTGATGAAAACTTTGTAGATATATTATACCATAAGGTTAATTATTAAAAATGTTCAAAAGTATATAACGGCGGCCATCTTGAATGGCGCCATCTTGGAAGCTGATTTTTTATTTCTCTTTTCGGTACCTAAAAGCGATATATCCATGCATCTAATGTTTACATGCACTAGGCCGTGCACAAAAACCACGCACGGCCTGCGTCACTAGGTACCCGGCGAGTTATACCAAGAAGGACTCGCGCCCAACTATTACACTCCCCCCATTTTCTCTGAAGGGATGGATCATAACCTAAACTGTCTTGAACAGGGAAACAAGAGTACCAGTGGCACTACTCCGGGGCAAAATCAAGGTAGGCAGGACCGAAGCCCACACAGAGAAAGCAACAGGGCCAAGTGACCGTCTAGATAGGGTTGGCGCAGTCTGAATCGTGTCCAGAGGTCCTAGGCGAACGGCAATCTCCACCATTCCGCCGCCAGTACGTTCAAAAGAATGGGAGGAACCCTGGTTATTTGCGTACTCAACATCCTAGACCACTCCACCATATGACCGGGAGATACTAGTATCCTCCGGGCTGTTCCTCAGCTCCAGAGTCTGGATTTTTCAAGTCAACGTTCTGCGGTCTCAAGACCCATCGGGATTCTTTTGGGTCACACTGTTAGGGGAACAAAATTCCCTCTTCATGGAAATGGGCTCAACGCTCAACGCTAGCACCTTTACAATCCTTCTTGCAACTTCGCAACTCGATCCAAGGATTCACAGGCAGATCCGGAGGAATTTTCTACTAGCATGAACAAGTGCGAGGTACATGTATCAGCAGAATCTCAGAGAGCTGAATGCTAGGTTCCACCATATAATCTGCCAACTTCCTAGTGGGGAAGCAATAAGGCTACGGATATGTGTGGACACATATCTTCTGAGGCAACCTCGCCCAGCTTCGTCCTAGGATCCGCTCTGCCAAAGTAGTCTTATCCTCCCCTGGAGTGCCATGCCTCAAGGTCTAGTTTTGCTTTACATTCTTGCTGGAAGTTATACCAAGCAACATGGAGCCCTTCAAGGGAGCCACATACAGGTTCAGCTATTGTACATTCACCCCCACTTGGATGGGGAATGAGCCCACAATAAATCCACTCAGTCCCCAGTATTCTAATGTCTGCCTGTATCCACCAAGGGCTTTGCACGTAGGTCCTGAACCTGTAATTGAACTGTATATCTCATTGAGTGTCTCCACCTGGCCAGTGGTGATGCACCGATTGCCTTCCCCTGGAATCATCCCTAGCCACTCATTCCGGTTTCTCGGGTGCACTTCTTGGGTGATTAAGCTTCAGCTAAACCTCTAAGCTGCTACCAGCCTACCACAATCCGATTCATATCTTCTCTACTGTCCTCAAAAAGGTGTGTGCCTTAAAACGCACATGTCTGTACTTCCTCCGCGCCGCCTGGTTTCACGTGTATTGGGTGTCTGGTCTTGAGTTATATGACCATCTGCCTCGCGCTCCAGGAACAATACACAAATCTTCCTAAGGAGCAGCCATATTGATTCTTGCAGCGAGAAGGCTTTTCCTGACTAATGGGTTCATTGTAGGTATCAGTAGATGACATATAAATCACCCTTGAATTCAACTCATCTTTGCTACACTTAATACATATAGGGGGAAGTCCGATCTGAAGCAACGTGTCGATGGAACGCTCTTGGGAACATTTACAGTTCCCCGAGCAGCTACAATGCGCTGTAATTCTGTCCAACAACTCTCCGAAAATGTTCCTGGTGTCCGGGTCTGGAGAAGGTCTCTTGACGCTACCCGCCTTTGGCGTTATTTTCGGCTTTGAGGGAAAACTCCGGCAAGAATGCTGAAAATACAGCATCCGATCAACAGAGGCTGTTTTGGGACTAAGATTTGGTCTCCCCCTACAGAGCATAAAGCCCTGTAACACGGTCCTCGCTCCATCATACAACCGTTACAATGCTTGGGATAAACATAAGGCTGAGTCTGGATTGCCCGAGTTGCCAAGTGAGCATGTTTGCTGCCAACTCTTTCAGAGTCTGACTACTGACTGGGTGGCG
>CAJDSM010031806.1:16705-30529 GCA_903981925.1 Ostrea lurida
TCAATAACATATCTAAGTTTGAAACAGATGTGGAATACTGCTGTCTTTTATTTCCAGTTCACAAGGATATACCGAATGGACAAATATTGTTTCAAAATAGACAAAACATCGTCGTTATATCTATATGTCGAGTTGAAGATCATAGCAAAAGATTTTTTTTTTCTTCTCATGTAGAAGTTTTTGAATCTATTCAAGTACCGTGTCAGAAAACATTAGTTAGCCCGTTCTTATCATACTGATTTTAACTACGGATTACTTAGTTTACCTGACTGAAGTATAGGCCTTGGGCTCATGACCGGTCAACAAGGGATACTTACTAAACATCTCTAATTCGATTTTTTCTTCAAAATTCTCGTTTATCATTTTCTGTGTTGATCCCCTTAAACATGCCCTATCTAGATTATCCAGTGGTGAAAACGTTTTCGGGCTAATTACTTATCCGATACACACGTATGTCATCACCGTGCAATAAATTATCTGTTTTGGGATACTATATATAGCAATCAGGTGACTATTGTGGTCTATGGGCCTTTTGTGGCACACAATTGTCAATGAATGCGAAACTAACTAATCGTGTTCCAGGAAATTAGCTCCTATACTTTTGTCATACTGTTGACCGATATTCTCAGAAAGTTGGTGAAAATTCTTTTCTTCTCTCGTTAACACCACCAGTTAAAATTTAGATGAGTCTCTACTACGGACGGTACTCAAGTGGGAAAATAAATTTGTAACTTACTTGCACATGCGCGGATAAAAAAATCGGTAGAGAACCCCAAGCAATCTCTCCAGAGAATTCCAATATATACTAAGGGTTTGACATTAGGTGTTTATAGACAAATCTGCAAACGAAATGGGGGGGGGGGGTATTATCTCTGAAAGAAAAATGTCCCTCCTTATTTGTAATTTCAAGATGCTTTTCTTTGCAGTGGGAGGTTTTAAAAAAAATGTTCGTAGTCATGTGTGATGAATATGGATAAAACCTGACGTAAATTTATCATACTGAGCTGGACGTGTAATAAGACAATAAATGAATCAGCAGTTGATATTTATCAGTTTCTTGAAGANGGACAATAAGTAAAGCAGCAGTTGATATTTATCAGTTTCTTGAAGATGCGGTGTATGTAGCTTGTCCGGTTACCTGGTAACCAGCGACACGTTCCTGCAGGTGACAACAAGTCAAGAGAAGAAATTCAAGCCGCCTTTAATGGGAAATTAAAACTTCTTGGTATTTCATATTGACAAAACCCTTGGCATCCTTCTTGTAGAATTGTTTTTCATGCTAAAGCTGTTGAATAGCTTTGTGTTCTGAATGCTGCATTTAATGCACCAAGTATTTGAGTTGGTCAGGTCAATATGGTGGATCTTTCGTCGGATAATTATAATGATTAAATCCTCGCTGTCNATCAGGTCATTATGGTGGATCTTTCGGAGGATAATTATAATGATTAAATCCTCGCTGTCCTTACTACGGATTCAGATTTCCTTTTAGCTTGACTCCACGGGATATGCTTTGGAAAGAAGCTTATTCCTCTATTACTAGTCATCTGTCGAACAAATGGTGTGCAACATCTGTATATACATTTGTATCTTTTCAATGTCGACCATGTGTCAGTATGAAGTCACATTTTGTACGTCCATTTCTAGACAATGAATATAACGTTTTAACGCCAATTTATACACCACTGCAAAGCTAAGTATAAAGAAAGCTTGTTTCGTATTCGGAAGATTGTGGGTTTTCAAGAATTTCCTTCCTAAAAGTGAAAGTCGCGGGTCTTTATAAATAAAGGTATTATGTCATGGTAGGCGTGGACAATTACATGTAAGTCTCGTGGCTAGAGTTCCGAAATAAAATCTCAGTATATTTCTGTTATGTTATAGGAAAGCCTTTTATCAATAGCGTCTCCCGAATTAATTTCTGTTTATTTGGACGACATTTACACTATAATTGTGTCATAATGTAATTTCATAACCAACTATTGCAGAGACTATAACCATTTAATCACAAATTCAATTACAGTCTTGTTTGAAAATTCTTATATAATTATGAGAAGAACATGAATGTTTTTTATTTCATTAATACTGAACCAAGAATATTTTTACAAGTTTGCCGTCTCACTACCAAATAAATAGATAGTAGTAGCGCATTCCAAGGGAAATGTTTTCACACCCAACGAGAGAGAGAGAGAGAGAGAGAGAGAGAGAGAGAGAGAGAGAGAGAGAGAGAGAGAGAGAGAGAGAGAGACGTAATGTTGACTTCTCTGCCGTGTGTGACTCAGGTGGCATAGAAAAGGTCACAGTAAGGGTAGCACCTGAGCTTTTGAGTACAACTGCGCAGGATGCTATAACTATTTACTGGTTCAATACTAATCCCATTCAATGGTGTAAAATATTACCCATCTATTACGGAACCCTATTCAGTTGATAAATTTTGTGTCAATTCAAATTTTTAAAGGGTTTGGTAGGGACTATATTTTGTGGCAGAGGGATGTTATAAATCTGCATGATTTTACAGTTTCATCCAATAAACCTCTATTTTTAGACCCCTAAAGGTAGATTTTAGGTTTAAAATTTATGATACAAGTTGCTGAGACTTGGAATTAGTTAAAATGTAATTTATAGATATTGACATGAATTTAAACAGGAATTCTATTTTGTTCGGTAAAATAAACAACTTTAGATCAAATCGTCTAGAAAATCTCATAATTCTAACAATTAAATACTATATTTATACAAACAAGTTCACCACTTCAAAGAAACTTAAGGTTTGAGAACCTAAAAAAGAATATAATCAATAGACTATATATTGAAAAATTTACTCTGCTGAAAAACTTTAAATACAAGGAATTTAACAACTGTTTAAAAAATGTTTTACAAAATATTGAACATTCATCATAAGTGACTCTCTAACATATAACACCTCAATAAACATCTATCTTTCTTCAAATATCTCCTTTTATAAAAAAAAAAAAAACAACAACAAAACTTTCACATACATATTCTGTATATCATTTGTATACATGTAATCGAGAATAAGTTTTGTGCATATTTATGTTTTTTGGTAAGAATGATATTGATGTGTGTGAAAATCAATAAAAAAGAAAAAAAAAGTAATTTATTACTTTGGTTTATGTATTTTCCCAAACAAAACACTGATTCTTAAAAAAAAGGTCAAACTTAATTTACTTGTAAATCTATTAAAAAATTCAATATTTTGGCCAATAATTAAAAAAAAATTCGTTCGGACCCCCCACTGTTTTTTTTTTTTTTTTACTTCTATCTTTGAAAATTACCGGAAATTTTAAAATTTGACATTAGTCCCAATATGTCTTTTTAAACGATCTTGAGTTTTTCCGTACTTCAATTGTAAAAAGGTCATTACAAGTATTAAACCTTTATCTACATCTGTACTGTACGAATACTAAATTATGTATCTATTATATGTAATGATTGATTTGTGTTATTTATGCTTTGTTTACAGCAAAACAGACAAATTATGTTTAAATGAATAAAGCTTCAGTAAAAAGATCATGTTTAAAACACTGTATCTCAATAACAAGCATGACAACCCATTTTTTTTCTTTTTGGTTTCCCAAATATCCTTCAATGTAGACACTTCCTAACAATAATTACATAAGCCTAAATCTCAGGTGCGAACCTCTAAGTATTAATATGATAAATTAATCTCTAGCATTGTGATTGTCGTATTTTACTTGATATATGTTTCAGGAATTACAGAGGGTATTGTCCTACTTCCTAAATAGCGCAGTTCTTCCGATGAGACCGCAAAAACCAAGGTCCCATGTCACAGCAGGTGTGGCGCGAAAAAGATCCCTCCCTCCTCACGGGCCAGATATAAGCGCCGTGCACTGGCCTGAATCTGCAGCCCTTCACCGGCAATGGTGACGTCCGCATATGAGTGAAATATTCTCAAGAGGGACGTAAAACAATATACATGTACAATCAATCTATCAACCCTTTAAGTGCTTGTGTAGAATATAATTTTGATTCATCAAACTATCACAACTAGCAAAGGATAAAAAAGCTTCCTCCTTTTTGTTCCGTTATAGCCAGGATTGATCGTTTTAAACAGAATTAAGATGGCTTCCCTGCTGATGTACAGACATTTATTAAAGCTTTGATCTGCAACATCTTCTATATTAAACAGATAGGGTTCATAGCCCGCTTATATACGGTGACATATATCCGTCTATTACACAGTAAGAGGATAGTACGGCAGCAAGGATTAGTTATGTTACATAAAGGCTGCAGAAACGTTCAATATTGAGAGGGAAATATTTTCCGTCTTGGAAAAGGCACTGATGGTTGTTGCCTGTTTTTAAGGTCAGCGCAATTTAATTACGCTCTTGAAAACCAATCTATGGAGAAGGTAAATTCAGCCGTCACACGCTCTGTAGTTCCTCGCCATTCTCGTTGTGATATGATCAGTTTTGATCAATAATGAAACAGATCTGGTTTACTATAGGAACGTAAAGGGTCAAGGTCATTAAAAGAATAATGAGTTTTTATGCGTTATCAAGTATCTTACGCTAAAATGGATGCTATCTTACACGAAGGCATTGAGTTTTTTTAACAAACATATATAGAATTTTCACTCTTTTAAAAAAGATTTTGGTATAAATTTCATGATCTTAGATGGTAGGGGTTTGGGTATTAGGGTGGGTCAGTGATTAAATGTGTTTACAAATTCACATTTTAACTTTGAAAATAACTATCATTCCAATTCTTTTTAGATTTGGTATGAGGCATCTTTGAAACACGAGTCAGTGAAATAGGACTCTTTCGCCCCTGAGGCCTTCAGGGTAGGGGAAAAACTGTCAAAAATCGACCATTCTTTCTTTAAATTGCCATCACCCAGTAATGTTAAAACAATAGGAAAAAAAATTGCATGTTCTTTGGAGTTTGTCTCGCTTACACACACATACGCAAGCACCCCCTTCCCCCCCCGCCCCCCACACCTACCCACCAATGCTAATTTCCATTTGCTTTTTTTTTCTTTGCAAATAAATAATCATGTGTTCTTTTGGAATCCACCAATGAACTCAAGTCTTATCTTTGCCTTCTCTAACAGTGGGTTTTTATTTAGCATTAAGTTGCCTCTTCATTTTGTTCACAGACTTGTTCCTTGAATCCGTTTGTATTTCTTTCTAGTTTTCTTTTTTAACTGCTTGCTTTTCCCTGTCCATTTCACAACCTTTGTGCGTCTTTCCGGTAGTTTCCTTTTGAGGGAACTTGATTCAACAGCCTCAATCTTTGGTTCACTTTCTTTTGATTTATGTTCGAGGCTTTGTGTTTATAATCTCATTGAATTTTCCATATGAACTGGCACAATAAATTCCTCTTGTTGACTACGCTGTGAGTGCACTTTATAGAGACAGACTTCAATTTTTATGTTCTCTATCCCAGTATTGTGAACAAGAGTACGTATATTTTTTGTATTTTCCATTTGCTTTGATTTTCCAACGTTGAATCGTTCTAAAAACACCCCTTTAGCAATTCTGTGAGAAATTCTTGATACTTGGTTCCAACAATATAGAAGATAGTCCTAAATCTTTGCAGCAAGACATTTTATTTTTTAGAAATTTGAACTTTATCTCAAAACATGCGTTTGTGTAGGATTTTTCCCCACATGCATTTATCATTGTAAATAAAGCAGGTGGTGGTTGTTGCGAAAAAGCCTATAAAAAGTGTTTGCTTTGTTTTTGCTCTAGTTTTGTTTTCCTATTTTTTTTCTATTGATTTATCTCTCTCTTTTTGTTTGTTTATTTATTAATAATATTAATTATTTTTTTTGTTTCATACGTCTTTTCAGAACTTTCAATTATTTCGTAAGGTGACTATTTTTTCTACATAGTAAGACGTGGCTGATCTGTCAAAAAAAGTCACAAGCCTTTATGTCTTGCAGGAAATATTTTAAAATTCATCATGTTAATAAGTGTATGGATATAGGTACAACGTGCAGGTATTGTTACTCATCGTGTTTCTACAATGAAATCACTTTTAATCTAGAAATACTGTGAGTAAATCTCACAAAGGATACCCCCATCCACCCACATATCTTTACGCTCACTTGAGTCACTGAAGCTTGAACAAAGAATATATGGCCTGGACACAAATCCATGTTGAAAAACCTATAGTTAGACCTTGAGGTCAAGATATAACAATGTCATAAATGTACGTGACACATCCTTTCATGGTGATACAATCCAATGCCAAATATAATCCATGTTAGAGAACTTATACCTTTTTACCTTGATGGTCAAAAATCAAGCATGATATATTCATTGATTATGAAGACATCTTCTCATATTGATACACCCATATTCTAGATATGGTATGAATACGTCAAAGAACAAAGAAGTTATGGCCTAGACGCGAATCAACACACACAAACGGACAAACAGAGTACATGACACATCGTCTCATGGTGATGCGTCCATGTGTCTTGTACAGGAAGCCTATAGCAAAGAACAAAGAAGTTATGGCCTAGACGCGAATCAACACACACAACCGGACAAACAGAGTACATGACACATCGTCTCATGGTGATGCGTCCATGTGTCTTGTACAGGAAGCTTATAGCAAAGAACAAAGAAGTTATGGCCTAGACGCGAATCAACACACACAACCGGACAAACAGAGTACATGACACATCGTCTCATGGTGATGCGTCCATGTGTCTTGTACAGGAAGCTTATAGCAAAGAACAAAGAAGTTATGGCCTGGACACGAATTCATGTTAAAAACTGATAATTTTGACCTTGAGGTCAAAAGTCAAGGTAACACTGAGGTCAACAATATACGCGAAAATTCGTCTCATAGTGATACTCCCATGTGCCAAATATGGTATGCCTACCTCAAAATACAAAAAGTTATGGCTCGGACACGAATCTGCACAGACAGACGGACAGACAGACAAAGTGATTCCTATATACCCCCAAACTTGTTTGCGGGGGGTATAATCAACACATCATACTTGTCTTTCCCTTGCCTTAGCTGTAGATTTTAGTTACGGTGCTGAGCTTGAATGATTAGCTCAGAAAACACACATTTTACAAATAGAACACTCTAATTTGTAGGACGCTGTGTTGTGTCTAGATCAATCAACTCCTGCGGAATGCTAACAAAGCTTGAAACTGTGCTATTGAAAAACAATTATACATCTTTAAACTACCACTTAATCATAATTTACATATTAGCCGTGAAGCACTTTTAGCTCATCTGAGGGTCAGATGAACTTATCCAATCAATATTTGCCCGACATTTGTTATCCACTAGACCTATTCAAAATTTCGTCTTGTTCTCCAGAACCACTGGGCCAGTTTCAATCAAACTCGAGACACAAAATCACCCTTGGTTAAGAGGGATTCAAGTTACTTATCAAAGGAAGGACTATGTCTCCATATAAAAATCTTTTTTCAAGAATCACTGGGCCAAAAAAGTTGAAATTTACACGACAGCTTTCTGACATTGTGTAGAATATATTCAGGTTTGTTCCAGTCGTGGGGTAGAATAGGACCATAATAGGGTACAGGTGCGACCACCTCTAACCTCTCAAAACGGTCGTTTGATTGATTGATTATTTATTGTTTTACGTCCTACTCGAGAATATTTCACTCATATGGCGATGTCACCATTGCCGGTGAAGAGCTGCAAAATTTAGGCCTATGCTCGGCACTCATGGCCTTTGAGCAAGGAGGATAGAGCAGTTCTAATGACCGCTCAAAGTTCACTTAGAACAGTTCTGCTGACTGTTCTACGACTGCTCTAAATTAGCTAAGAACAGCTCTGCTGACTGCTCTAGAACTGTTCTCACTGATTCTCATATAAAAGAGCAAAACATGTCGTCAGTATTTAGATTTGANTTCATATAAAAGAGCAAAACATGTCAGTATTTAGATTTGAATTATGAACTTACAGTACCAAATATCGCATTGTATTAGAGAGGGAAATGTTGAGGAAGACATAAGTACAAATTTAAAAATTCAAAATATATACAATGTACCATGAAATTATAGCATAACAGAGTCAAGAGTACGGAAACACTACGAAAACCCCCTGTCAGCATTTGAATTTTTCATTTTTAAGTCAAATACCTAAAAATAAAGGTCACATATTAGGGTCAAACGGCGTGTGTTTATGTAATATTAGGATGGGTAGTTGAATATGTTAAAGAATTTGGTACGTCAAAAATAACTCCAAATGAATAAAAGACTGATGAATTTTGAAACTTTTACACCTTCTGATTCTATCAATATACTCTCTGTTTGCACGAATGTCTTCCCCCTGTGTCTTAAATGAATAATTATCTATCTTATGTAAGTCTATTTAATTTCACAGGCGGCATTTTCATTAACACTGACCATTCACGATCGAACTTTAGAATGAACTGACAGTTTCCAAAGCAGTTCATTATATATACAAAGATCTGTTCTAATTCTANATCGAACTATAGAATGAACTGACAGTTTCCAAAGCAGTTAATTATATATACAAAGATCTGTTCTAATTCTAGACCGAAACTGTTCTAGAAAAGAACAGATATAGAGCTGTTTTATGACCGGCAAGAACAGCTATATACAAGGGAAGTAGAGCTGTTCTATGACCTCTCGACGTCTGTTCTAAGTTAACTTGGAACAGTTCTATGACTGCTTTATGCCCGCTTTCCGTCTGTTTTACTTTAACTTACAATAGTTATATGACTGCTTTATGACCGCATTACGTCTGTTCTAAGTTAACTTAGAACAGTTCTCATGACTGCTTTCCACGACAGGTTGGGCGAAAGGTTAGAGGTGGTCACATCTGTATCTACATAGAGTTACATAGGCAAACTTTTCTCGATAAGATAAGGCAGTGCCGATTAAAGTTTGTTCCATTTAGCCCCCCTCCCCCGGCGGGAGGAGGGGGATTGTTGTTTGTTTGTTATTCTTCTCGTCGAGAATTGTTCACTCAGATTGAGACGTCACCAGTTGTTGGTGAAGCTCATTATGGAGAGTTTAATATTTGTTGTGTAAATAAAGGTTGAGGTATAGTTTTAAAAATGTATGGTTATCGATCTAAGTTTATTATGTATTTTGCACTTTGAACAAGCATTCTTTAGGTAAAATGCGCCACTTTGTGATTGTGCAAACTTAAGCTGCTTTAATTACAAAAGTAACATTTTACTACTTGTTTGTAATAACACAGAATTAAGGCTAAGATACTGCTCTTGTCCCAGAATTCAGAAGGTCCAAATTTTGGTTGTCAAATTTGAATGAGTCATATTACATGTAGTTACATTTTTAATGTTTAATCAATCATTAATATTTTTTCAAAGATCGTGAGCTAGTACCTTTGAGGCAGAGTTTTCATATTTTGTGTGGCTTTCTTATTTATGACAATGTCTTCCATTTCATCAGCAAGGTTATGTTTAGGCATACATAAACATGTTCTGTGGATTCACGTTAGATTATGTTGTGCCAGTGTGGATCTACATATAGTTTGGGGCCACAATATGTGGTCAAATGTTTTGGTATCGCTGCATCTTCTGCAATCTAGTTCTTGGATAAGAATAGATCCAAACTGTTGAGATTGTATTTCTGGATAATATGTGATATTTTTGGTAGGCATGATGCTTTATTTGATGTATACTGTAAAATCTCTGACAGTGTACTGCTTCTGTTTTGACACGAATAAGAATATACATGGCGTGTTTTTGCATATTAACTCTTCAAAATAAAATGCCATATGTATGCATATTTACTGCTTTGAAAGCTTTAGGAGATGATGCATGGTGCCAAATTAACGTTGTGAAATTGCATGCAGGAATAATAATTTAGCAGTGGACAGATTTCCTTGACGTGGAGCTAAGTAATAGGCAGGATGACTGCAAAAATGTTATCTATAAATTCAAACTTGGCGCACTGCTCTGTATGTGATCGATGGGTCGAAATCCCTCTTAATGCAAAATTATGGAGAAACTAAACGTAAATTGTATGGTTTCCTATCGGCCGGTCCTTGTTTTTCAGCAGTCATTTGCACAGTGTTATCTTGGTTTTGCGACATGTGTAGCCTGACTCAAGTGACAAGCCAATCGTGGACCATCTCTTTCTCAGTAATTGACTACAAAGCATTTCCCACTTATAGTAGAGGATACTAACTGCACGTGTATATACTCGCGCGCCATGTGTGAACGTCTGTCAGACAGCCAGACAGAGAAAAGGATGTAATTTTGTTAAATTCAATAACAAAATTCAATAAAATGGCGATAAGAATCGTTACCAAACGGCACCTTTAGAGCAACAGGTCACAGCACATCGACTGATCATTATTATGCTGCCATTTTTTAAAACATAGGTATAGACAAAGCAACGTACATGTATATTCACATTACATGTATATCATATATATTGATTTGGTTCATTTTTCTTTATTGACGTTTTAAGATGTCTTTTTCGCTCTCGTCTAATCGGAAGGAGGTGGGGCATCAAAAGTGACCCAAATATTCCGAATCGCTGTGTAATAAGATGAACTGAACAACATAGATTGTGATATGTAAAATACTGTACAGATTCAAAATGTGCGTCATTTCCTCACCAGCTTTCGTTCAAATCCACTAGAGAAATGGTGCACTTGTTAAGTTTAAGAGATAATATAATGACATTATCAGGAATCGACACTAATCAAATCTGTATTAAATCAAACGGTTATTATGTGTCGTAAACATACACTGTCTCTGGGTACTTGGTACATTTATGCAATGCACTTCATGAAAAAAAAAATTGAGCTGGTTTATCATAGTATGAATATATTATCAAAGCGTGTGTGATAGCCTTGAGCAGTATAGGTGAAGGAATGTTATTCTTAGCACCTTGCTCATCTTCCATCGAAATGGTCTGCTGTAATCCCAGGAATTGTGCAAAAAACACCCAATGTTGTCGTCTGTATAAGAGACCCACTACCCCCACTGGAATCAGACTTTTAAAATCATAAATCAGTTAAGTGACGGTAGCCGAGCCTGCCCGAGGTCGCGGAACTCTCCTCTATAAAATGCAGTTTCCATATAGATCGATCTCCTCATTCTACAGCGCCTTAAATGATGCGGAATCACGAACTATTTTAATTGTTTTGCACTTTTCTTGCAAACCATTGGACACGTTGGAAAAAAAAAAGAATACGTGGATAGCCAGCTGCTTACACCTTTGTTTTTCGTACCTGTATGAATACAACAAACAAAGATGTTATCCATTGTTTACAAGTGATGATACATCTATTGATTATTGAAAAAACTGCATCTAATTAATCGTAATTAATGAAGAAATAAGTATCTTGAGGTAGAGAAAAAAATAGCTGGACTCGGTAGACGGCGAGCAGTCCAGTTGATTTCAATGCGCTGGTGTGATGGAAACTACACTACAAATTGAAAAATACCCAATGTATTATATGACAGAAGACATCTGCGTGCGTTGTGCTGTAATGAAGAAGTCACAGCAACTTCATTCGTCATTTGTAGTTGTAAGGAGCTAGACGGTACCTGAGCTGAACAAAAAAATCGCCGTATGTTAGGTAATCACCAATAATTGGATTTACTATATTACGATGACATGTTTTAGGGAATTCTTACAAAACGTATGAAGATGAAACATGAGATGATGATCCAAAATATTGGAAAAGCATCTGAAGCGCTATTCTCGGTGGACTAATATAGTGAAAATTGAAAGTCAATTTCGCTGGGCAGTAACTGGTATTTGTAAATATGTCGTAAGAGCTGCTGTCTCCACTCAAAAGTATTTTAGAGGATAAACGACATTCAGCTGATTGATGAAAAAATGAATAAAAAAGAGTTTGAGGATATTGTTAAGGTAGAAACAGATTGTTTTTTCATTGTGATGTAAATGTCCTTTGAAATGATGTTGGATGCAATTTTGTGAAAATCGTCATTGAGCAGATAGCACTGCAGATTCGGTGTTATGAACAGCCTCTCGGGAACTAGTTTCTGGAATATTTCTAGAGTGTTAAGCAGCAAAGCGAAAGGTCTGTCACCACTTATCAGAATCTCTGCTAGGAACCCGGCAAAGAATTGAGTTTAAAAGTCCTCCATGAAGAATGTGTCATTTCTACGAGCAACAGGTTGAACCACGCTAAATTTTTATCGGATTTCTTTGGGAATTTTTCTGTGTATAAATTTACCTAGAACATGAGTTCGCGCTAAAAATCCATTTAGTAATGTGAGAAGCTTGGTCGACGAATTGAGACAAAGTGAGATTCCCTCCGCTAATGCGGATTATTTGTTCTCCCTGCTGAAGACCTTGTGACGGATAGAAAATCGTACAGTATACTTTGATAGTGAATATCAGGCTTTATTAATATTCAGAATCAGCATGATTCGGCGGCTCCTTTGGTTTAAGGTCAGTGAAATTGCTGGAGCGTGTAGGTAAGAGTTCAAACATTCAATATTTTTGGCGGGAGATTCGGTCTCCATGGAGGAATCGTCTTCCAGCGAGGCTCTTGCCAGCGTCGTTGAGACCACACCCTTCGTACGAGATAAACAGCGTACAAAAGAGATGAATTATATTTGTGCGATTGGGAGTCGCATCATGAAGATAATCGATCGCTACTTGTTCGATATAGGTAAGCTAACGTTTACATTGTCTCCCGAACAATTGTAAATACTTAGAATTTTATACTGCAACAGGTGTTCAACGAGGAAATGTTCACGTAGATATAATCATTAGGAGTCAATAAATGAAAAACACACGAATATAGGTGTCCAAATTTTTAGAGGAAAGGGGGGGGGGAGTGGCAGGGTGAATAATGCCGTGTGACCTTACGTCAACAACTGTCAGTTAACAATGTCGGGGAATACCTCGAAACACGAATAAACCCAGACACGATTCTCTATGAATAAAAACCCGATGCAGTGTATATTTGATCTAGTGCAATTTGTAGCAAACGAAGTTTTTACAGATTGTAATTACTCTGAATATTTTCAATGCACCCCGAAAACTTTATGTAAGCTATATTAGCCTATCAGAATTTAAAATGAAAAAAAAAATCTTTAAATTGAAAAACAAAACAAAAAAACCATCTAATTTCAATCAACGGATGTCAATTTTATTTACATATTGTAAAACTACTATTGATTGATGGTTATGTTTACTAATGATTCCGTGTATATTAAGAAGGTTGTATCAGAGCATTATAATCATTTTGCAGGGGCAAAAAAAATTACATGTATCTAAATTAGTGCAATGTTTGCACTCTATGAACGTTCAAGTTTTGATAAGTTGTTTTGTTTCTACTGTTTTCTTTTTGATAACATATGACTGTTGTGTTTATTGGGTCCGAATAACAAAAACTCTGATAGCTTGAGGAATATCAATTTATTTATCAATGTAAATAGGTGAAAATGTGTAGGTTTAGGTATATTTTCGAACATCAGCAGTGAATATACTGTATATAGGGCTTATAATAGGATATAAACAATGCCTAGGTCATCACTGTTACATAACTTTAATGGACCATTTTGACATTTTCGATCAACTCAGGAAATTCGTTTAAAGGATTCAGACAGACGAGTTAATTTCCCGTCCCGATCTTTCTATTGTCTGTTAACGAAAAATATAATTAGAAAGTCGACCTCCTCTATCTCCATACACAAGGTTCTAGACTTCATTCATGAGCGTCCTAATGAAAATCTTGCTTGTAACACGATTTACACTTATCCATTGACACAATCACTAACGTAAACCTTTCTCATTTGTAAGCCTAATAAGAGAGTGGGCGTTGAGTTGAGATGTTTATGTTGTAGGTGAAAGCCCCCCCCCC
>CAJDSM010031807.1:527-17014 GCA_903981925.1 Ostrea lurida
GAGAGAGATCGTAGTCTTCAAGTAACATGTTTTTGCACAGCTGTATAAACTGGCAGCTTTGGTTTCAAAACTGGAATTAGTAAGATTACTGTAGCTCCTCTGATTTTCGAAGTTTAAAATACTTGCACCTAACATATCTCTATGTATTTTTGCTAATATCCGTGGGACTTCGGTCCTCAGTACCTTTGCTTTTCGCAGAAGTGACGAATGGAGCGGTCCTTCGGATGAGACCGCAAAACCGAGGTCCGTGTCAAGCGGTGTGTCAGACTAAGAACCCTTCTGCTTCAAAGGCCCTAGTGTCGAGCCTACGCGAATAACATTTCCAGCCCTTTCACCGACAATAGTGACGTGCCACACATGAGTGAAAATTTCTCAAAGAGGGACATAAACATCATACAATCAGCAAATATGCTAAACTCCAGACAAATCAATGTGGAGTTTGAACACTTGAATCCTAAATACTCATTGTTTGTCTGTTTGAAGTAAGCTTTGAGTCCTATACAAAAGGCGAAGTTACATTGTGTCAAACGTAATCATAATGCCAAAATACATATACAAAATCGAGTGTAAAAGGCAACACGGACCTCCGACAAAAGCGAAGGTAAGGATCAAGGTGCCTATGAGGAGTATAGCATCCTCTGCTTGACCGGTCACACCCGCCGTGAGCCCTTAAGTCGAAATAAAGTAAAACGCGGATTACCGTAGTCAAATCTAGTAAGAAAATTGCAGTCTAACAAAGGGTATGAAACAAATCGTCAACATATGACTTAGTGGGATAATTTATAATCGCAAACAAGGTCATTATAGCGACCGTTAGCATTTGCGAAATGATGACTTTAAGAGATCGATAGTCCTGTAATTCGACATCCAACTTTTTGTATTGTAGTTGGCCCTCGCTTAAAAAGATCCTTATACGCATAGGCATGCTCTCTTGGTACGAATCAACTGAGAGAACATACACACCAATAAGAGCAGGTGATAGTGGGTATATTACTACATAAAAAAGGAAAAGTGACAATTGCAAAGTCCAAAGTCCCATCACGCTTTCATTATAATGTAGTTGTCCAGTCTGCCATTAGAGTCATTTAAGTAAAATATCCAAATATAAGCAGATTGTCAGATTCTGTGGTGTTTTTATTTCCAGTTTTCGAGGATATATCAAATGGAACAGTAATTGTGGAAAAATCATGATGTTAATTGATAGAACATTCGTCTAATATACCTATATGTAAGGTTGAAGGACACGGCAAGTTATTTTGTTTTTATCCCGTAACAGTTTTCTGAAATACAAATTCTTGCTCTCTACATTATGAAATACAAAAAAAGTCTTGTTCCAAATTAAAGATGGGGTCACAATTAGTGCCTATAGGAAATACTACAATTGTTTGAAGACTCAGGTCTCTCAAAAGACTATACAGTAAATAATTATCTATAGAAACGCCAAGCATGCTCTTAATATCTACTTGCAGAGTACTTGTGTGGCAATCAGAGTGTTTCTAACAAAAATATGTGTCTTGTTTCCCAACGGACTAAGAAATTCGTATTTTTTCGGGTGCCGTTTTTGTTTAAAAACAATTATCTTATAAATTTGAAAAAGCCTAGATTTTATTTTCGTGAGGAATCGTTGTGTACAGTGTGGAAGAAATCATCCGTTTTTGATGCAGTCATTTTGAAAATTCTTGTGATTTTAAGTTATCAAAAGCTCTTTAGAGTTTTTTAAGAATCCACTCTGATTGACAACCACTTCTGGAATATGTAGTGGAACGTACTTGAAGAGATTTCTTTGATAGGCTGTTAGCAGTTTAGTCAAAAGTAGCAGAAAGAGGCTTGGTAGAGTCACTTACTGGAGCCAGCGATGTATCTTTGTTTGTAAGGGTTTTTTATGGCAATTTCGGAATCCAATAAAGGTAGGTAATTCATTGATCCTGATTCTTCGGAATATTGAAAGTGTTTAAAACAGGAAAGGTGATTTTGAAGAATTTCATCTTTTGTTAAATTGGCTTAGAGTGTAAGTAGGATTCCCAGATGTTTGAAGTAAACCCTAGTTCATTAAAAAAGACAATTATAATAGTAACTTTTACAAACAAGACATGTTTGTTACTTACTTTATCAGCTGAACCAGTAACAAAAATTTTCAATGTAAGTCTATGTACTCATTTATTCACTTCTGGTTTCTTAAAAACCAGAGGGATAAATTGTACGCATTTTCCCCGTTAAAATGGTGAATACGGGATTTTAATAAACTCCGAAATACTTTTTATCCATTTCAGACAAAGTGTCAAGCTCTCTCTCAGATTTTGTCCAATGCGTCCTGGCGTATTCTTTTCTTCCACAGAAATTCATGATAGTCTGAAATTTATGTCGCCATTTATAATGAGCGAGGTTTCGAATTTAGGAGACTTTCAAAATAAGGGACTTGAGATCCTCATTTTGGACTAATATTTATATCCCCCGTAAATAATATGAACCCGCGGGACTATAATTTAAATGAGGAAGAGGAACATGTACACTTTGGAGGATTCCGTTGTAATGTTTCATATCTAGGGCACTTGCAACGTCCTGTTTGTAAATTAAATAACTTGGATGCGATAGTGGAATTATATCTATATGAAAATATACAAGGTGTGGATTTAGAAATTCAAATTAAAATGTACCCTTCATGTGATCTCTATCAACACTGTGGTCTTTCATCATATTCGATGTCGCTGCAAGAACATATTAACGTAGCAGTGTTAAAGCTTAATGAAAGCAAATCTACTCATACTCTCCGTGGTCTCGGAAAATCCGCCAGTCTACGAAGGGAGCGACAGTGCATAACCTGAATATTTCAATGTTAACTTGCAAAAAAATTGTTTAGGGGAGTAAAAATTCAAATACAGGTATATCATAATATCATGTAAGAAAAAATCATTAAATCGCATCTTTTTGAAATAAGTAAACTTTTTTTGTTTTTGGTGTACATTGTATTGAAATCTGCCCCTTGGTTGACAATCACTTTCGAATTTGACGGTGAGTATTTTTAATGATATCATAAGCTTCGTGCTCTTTCAGATAACATTGCTTCATTTGAAATTTCTTTTGCATAAAAGTAACATTTTTTTTAATTGGCATATTTTCTGCACTTTTATTTTGATCAACACAACAAAAAAGCAGGAATTATTCAAATTCCAATGTTGGAGGTGGTAGAAGTACATACACAATTATCAAAAGAAACATGAAATTGGATAATAAACATAGTCAAATTCCTATAGCATTGTTTGACGAGTATCATATTTGCCATTACGCATTTTTTTCCAGCTAGTTAATATAATATATGTAGGATCCAAAGTGCGATGGTACTCCAAAAGTGCGATGCGTCGCCCCAAAGTGCGATGGTCTGCGCGCAAAACCCCGATGGTCTGGACACGCCAAAAATGCGAATGTTCCCCATCACATGCCCAAGTGGGCGATGGTCTGACAGACGACAAAGTGTGGATGGTCCTTATCAATGCGCCCAAAGCTCGATAAGCTGATAAAAGCCATCAGAGAGTACCTGGGAGTCAGAGTTCTCTCATAAATTTTCAAATCTCCCTTTTCTTTAGTTTAATCCTCGAAACAGATTTCCTTCAGGGCAAGCTGACGTTTAGATTTTCTTCGTGATTGACGTCATAAATAACGTGATGCACAACGTTTAATCAACACCATCGGACTTTGGCGTGCTAGACATCGAACTTTGGAGTAACGTTTTAGACATCGCACTTTGGCGTGGCCCATCGCACTTTTGGCGTCCGTAAGCTTAACAAACCATCGCACATTTGGGGCGACCATCGCACTTTGGGGACACGCATCGCACTTTTGGGAGTCTAACATATATATTCAACACAGGAGCTTGTTTTATGTCACAGGAGAAGCTTCATTTGTTTTGGATAAACTATTAAGGATATTAAACTCTGCATTTCTAATTTAAAAATACATAAATATAAGGACATATATGTATATGTAATACGCAGAGAACAGAATGTATGCTTTGATTGGACGACAAACCGTGTAACATGAGGCAATAATAACCCTCACTCGACTCCTCGCATGTCTCGCGCACTCGATATAGACCTCGGAATGTAATACGGAGGCCGGCCATGAGGTAGATTTTGGTGCATTTTGTGAATCGTCGGCGTAAATAATCTCGACGGGTAACAAAAGTGGTCAATACTCCATATAGTCATTCTTTTTGAGAGATGCATATTGTTTATGCTATTTACATCGTAAGAAATTATGTAAACAAGAACGTACGTTTCTCTTTCACTTCAGTTGTAATTTGCTTCGCAGGGTTTTTCTAATCACAAACCCAGTCAGAAAAACAGTTGATCGCATTGCTAACTTACGCACATAAACGTAACGTAATGCAATAGCTCTGACGTCATAGTTTGCAATGCATCAAACCCTCCTCATGGCGGCCCCCTCCCGTATTAAACATCCGAGGTTCAATGTCGAGTGTGTGGAGACATTCTCGGTGTTCCGATGCTATTACCTGTCAAGAATAGATGGGATACAAAATGGCTTCCATAGTTAACCGCTTCGTAAATGAATGTTACTTTTTTTGCATTTATATACTTTAATAGTTTCCAATAATTATTTGTAAAATTACGTTTACTTAACTTTAAATAATCATTTATCAAAACTCCGGCTGTGACGTATAACAATATACGAATTGCGTGTTTGTAAACAAGTTTACCGTTTTGTGAAGTCATAGTCCAAGGTAACTGGATCGCATTTGATTTACCAGGTAAGTAATATAACATGCATATGATTTTACAAACTTTTCACATTAAATGCAAGTGTTGAAATTTAAAGAAATAAATACAATTGTTCTTCTTTAAAAGTTATTAATTGAAATACTGGATAAATGTTGGATATAAATTTAAGATTTTCATCACTCAACTTTCCTTTTTTTTTTCAGGGCTTTGCCTCTTCCCTGCTCTTTGATTGTTCAATTTTTTCAATTGATCGCTCTGCACTACGTACATATTCGTTTATATGGATTCTTGGCAGGGTATATGGACTCGGGAGAAATATAACTTTGCAGGGAATATGAGTCATATACCCTGCCAAGTAATCCATTATAACTAATAATATAGGCATTTATATGATGGAGGTTATGAACAACCAATCATCCCTATATCGGTCACCTGTCCAAGTATTAAACATACTCGCTGTTACGGTAACCTCGCTGTCATGTAGCGAGGCGTAGAATCTGGCTACAATACGTCAGATAGGAATGACATAACGTTTCTAGCGATTGTACAAATTTAATTCTCTTCTTTCATTTTCTATTTCGTTTACCTTCATGAATACAAATAACCTAGCCATTTATTCTTGATTCAGAGGTAAGTCATATATTAGCAGAAATCCACATTTTGTTATTAAGCAAATGAAGATGTATCTTTCTCGGGCAAAATAGATTCAATATCAATTTTTAGTTCGAATCCATTTATAGATATTTATGGCGATCTCAAATTGTTTATCAAATATAACGAAATCCAAGTATTTGTAAAGAAGTCTTAAAAACAGAAAACCAAGCCTTCCCATATCAAACGCGACGAAAGTTCTGTGACAACATACTGGGTATTATCCTCTGTTTGGGCAACATCAACAGGGTAGAAACCAGTGAGACATCGACATTTACTCATCATCCTCATCTAAACAGATAAAAAAGAAACAAAAACATCAACCTATCATCTTTATTGTCGTCATCCAAGATGTCAATATTTGAGGAAACTTTTTCTTGATACTACATCAGGTGTATTATTTCCTATGTAACCAAATCTTGGATTTGATTGGCTGAAGGGGCCGGGGGTGGCGTAACACTTTTCACGTGATTATTTATCTACACCCGCTTATTTGGATGTAAATAATTGTTGGTATTTCATTACGCATTTTATACTGAAGTTCAATCAGAATTTGAACATTTTATTAACTTGTAACTGTTTAATTAAGATTCTGTTAAGATGTAATTTGTAAATTCAATTTTTAATATTGATTGTTTTAGGATACAATTGTAATTTTCATATTTTCACACGGCGATAGGGTGGTCAAGGTTATATAATGACAATTACAATATTTTGAAAGTTATCGGAAATTGAATTAGTTACATGGGTCTAATCAGGGGTGTACGGCGCGGGTTGAATTGTTTACAGATAAAAAGTATAAAATGGCGAAGTAACAAGCTCAATGAGTAAATCATAGTCCAAAAAACACATACAAATCGAAGTGTAGAGGAACACGGACCTCCGACAAAAGGAAGGTAGGATCAGGTGCCCATGGAGGAGTAAGCATCTCTCTGCTGACCGTCACACCCGCCGTGAAGCTTGTAGTCGAAACAAAAGTAAACGGGGTTTACCCGTCGTCATTGGATTGATTGATTATTTTATTGTTTTACGTCCCACCGAGAATTTTTTCACTCATAATGGAGACGTCATCATTGGCCGGTGAAGGGCTGCAAAATGTAGGCCTATACTCGGCACTCAGGGACTTTGAGCAGGGAGGGATTCTTTATCGTGCCACACCTGTGTGAACACGGGACCTGGTTTTTTCCGGTTCTCATCCGAATAACCGCCCTATCAGTTCGCCTCTTACGACACGCAAGGGGAAATGCTGAGGACCTTTCTAAACCCGGATCCCCACGGTTGTCTACTAGTAGGAAAATGACTAACAAAGGGTAATGAAACAATCAGTCAACATATGACTTTAGTGATAATTTGTAATCGCAAACAAGGTCATTATAGCGACCGTAGAATTTGCGAAATGATGACTTTAAACGAGATTCGTTATATCCCTGCAACATCAACTTTTTGGTTATAGTTGGCCTCGCTTTAAAAAATCATCATACGCATGACATGCCTTGCTACCGAATTCAACTGAGAGACATACACACAATAAGCAGTGTGATAGTGGTACATTACTACATAAAGAAGGGAAAGCTGACAATTGCAAGTCAACGTCATCACGTTTATCTTAATAATGTAGTGTCAGTCTGCCATTAGAGTCAATATTAGTAAAATATCAAATATGAAGCACATCTGTCAGATTCAGTGGTGTTTTTTATTTCAAATTCGTCAGGATATATCAAATGGACATAATTGTGAAAATTATGATTGTTAATTGATAAGACATCGTCTATATACCTACAAGTAAGGTTGAAGGACATGGCAAGTTGTTTTGTTGTTTTTTTTATCCCGTAACAGTTAATATCCAATAGGAAAACTCACCATTCCACCAAAACCAGATGTATAGTAACACAATGTATGAACAGATATATAACTGATTACTGAGTGCTATGTTTATTTTAAATGAGAAATCATTCTGAAAAGGGACCATGGTCAACCGTGTTTAACCCTGGTCAACCGTGTTTGTCATGGTCAATGACAATGTTTGACCACGACTGACCATGGTCACTGAGGGACAGTAAATGGTTGCTGACCATGGTCAATGGCAATGTTTGACCATGGTCACTGATGGACATGGTCGACCTTAGTGGCTGACCATGGTGCCAATTAACGGAAGGCAGTCAACCATGGTTGACCAGAGTCAGTGACCATGATTTTTCGCCTGGGTAACATCGTGTCAAACGTAATCATAATCCATAAAAAAATATATACAAAATCGAGTGAAAGGCAACACGGACCTCCGACAAAAGCGACGATAGGATCAGGTGACATGGCGGAGTAAGCATCCACGGCTGTTTGATCCCACCCGCCGTGAGCCCTTAGTCGAAATAAAGTAAACGGGATTACCCGTAGTCAAATCTATTAGGAAAATGACAGTCTAACAAAGGGTGTGAAACAAATCAGTCAACATATGTTTGTAATTATACACTGACTATGCTTAATGATGTTGGATCTATAGTAATCATATTGTTATGTTTCACTGAATCTTTTCTCTAATATATCTTTTGAAATTGATATTGCATTCATTATTCAATAAATTCATCTTTGTTGCAAACTAGATAGATCCGGGGTTTTTTTTAGTGCCACCTGTCCGCATGATCATTACCAAATATGGAACGATTTTAAGGTCAAAGGTTGAATTAGCTGTTCCGTTTAAAGTAACGTGGGCTCACGGCGGGTGTGATCGGTCAACAAGGGGTGCTTACTCCTCGTAGACACCTGATCCCATCTCTGTGTGTGTCCAGGGGTCCGTGTTTGCCCAACTCTTGTTTTTGTATTCTATTTGGGACTTAGTTCGTTATCTTTTGGCCTTTACATTTAAGATATTGTAGTGACAACAAAATAATCTTACTTTCCTCATCCTTGACTCTACAGGGTACACCGAGGCAAATCACATGGATCAAAATGTAGAGGAGAAAGATTAAAAAGATCAGGAAGGCTAGAAGCTCCATATTGTCGGCCCTTCACATGCTCAATACAAAATAAATATGATAGTTTCATTACATGTAACTGATAGACATGTGATCTACAACACATATATGATAGTTTCATTAACTAATGACATGTGATATACGACACAACTAGATACGCACACTTTATATGACCTTTATAAAAGAAAATATAATCGTTGCAAACCCTAGTTCACCGAACTTGTGTAAACATCATTGGGAAATACCAAGTGAGTGGGAGAAAACAAATCGAAGTAAATAATAAGAAAGAGGAGATGATGAGATGATAGAGAGAAAGAAAAGACACATTTTATATCAACTGGTAAAAAATCCATATTATGAGATAAGTGCTTAAAAAGGTATTCAATGAGGAAGAAAGGAGAATGAGAATGGGAACCCTGAGAATTTTGTCTTCCTTCATACATGGATTTGGGTGATCTCCATACAAACTTTGTTGATACTTTGATTTACATATATGTATAAAACCTCCTATTTCCTTTGCGTATTTTTGTTTCGAAATGATAAATTAAGCTTTCGGATAAAAAAAAAAGTCAAGATAGCAAACGGTTAATATCAATCTCATAGCCATTAAAAGGTATTAAGAAATTGAGAGTTGACAAACACGCACCAATGGACATACCAGATACGAAAGAAATTGCCCAGGAGAATAAGCATCCCCTGTCGAACGGTCACACTCGCTTTATACCTTAATCAGGTAAGCAGAGTAATCTATTGTCAAATTTAATGTGTAAAGAACGGTCTAAAATTAGTACAGACCTTGAAGCGAACCACCACACAAAAATAAACTGTTCTGTAACCTTCTGTGCTCGACTAGAATCATTCCGTTCCCACACCAAACAATCCTATAAATCAGAGATGATCAATGAATGAAATAGGTTACATGAGGAGTATGTTACAAATACAAATAGGCGAAGGTAACTCGTGTTTAAAGTATCATTAATCCAAAAAACATATATACAAAATCGAGTGTTGGGCAACACGGACCTCCGACAAAAGCGAAGTAGAATCAGGTGCCATGGAGGAGTAAGCATCCTCTGCTGACCGGTCACACCCGCCGTGAGCCCGTATCGAAATAAAGTAAACGGGATTACCCGTAATCAAATCTAGTAGAAAATGACAGTCTAACAAAGTGTATGAAACAATTCAGTCAACATATGACTTAGTGATACTTTGTAATCGCAAACAAGGTCATTATAGCGAGTTTTGATTCCAGTTGACAAAGCATGTAACAATGCTATATTTGTCTGTAAGGCTCATTAATACTATTGCATTTTAATTTAACTTAATATTAAATCCATATTTGGTAATTGTACTTACAATTTAACTTCCCTTCAATATCATGTTTTAGTTTTAATATATTTAATATCCGAGTCAATGGCACGGGTGAATATGAATTTAACTGTTACTGGATTCCAAATTTCATCAAAACCCTTGCAAAGATACATTGCTGGAACTAATAAATGTTCCATCAAGCCCCTGACAAGCCCCTTCACAAAAATACTGACAGCTGTGAAAGAGCAACTTAATTCAGACGTATTGGGCAGCAACATATGTATACCAGAAGTGGTGTAAAATTAAATGTGGATTCTGAATAAATCTAAGAATAGTTCTCATATCAACAATATTAAAACGTGTAACTTCTCAACATTTTATGCGACCATTCCTCGCAATGAATAAAAAATACTAGATCTTTTAACATTATATTACGTTTAATACTTTGTTACTTCGCCATTTTATATGCAGATACTACTTCAACAAAAATTGAAAAAGGAAATATTCATACCCAGTGTTTAGTCCTTCTAAAAATTACTTTGTTAAACTCCACTCTGGTTCTATGCACAAGTACTCTGAGAGTAATACTAAGGCAATCCTGGAGTTCCTCATTGACAATATATTTGTGGTTTTTTGTTTGGTGAACAGGTCTTCCAACGGTTTGTTGCAATTCCCATGGCTTGTTAGCTGACCTGTTTGTATGGTTTTTATGAGGCAGAAGTCGTTGAAAAGCTACCACAAGAGAAGCAATCTGTAACAGTGACCTTTAATTCGACATTTCGATATATCGAGGACGTTTTATGTATTAATAACAATAATTTTCATTCATATGTGGATTTGATATATTCTAGCGAACTATATAAAAGATACCACATAGTCATCCATATATATTTTCTACTTGGATATTTCATTGAACATAGACATTAATTAATGATAATGAACATAGACATTAATTAATGGTAATACTAACAAATCAACTTTATGGCGATCTCCAGTGTCCCATGTTTATGATGCAACATTCCACCATTACCATCATATGTCGCTCAACTTATTTGATACACAAGAGCTTGTTCTACGTTCTACGTATGATTAGCTTTTATAATCGAGGAATGTTACTTACAACTCTATTACAGACACACAACAACAAGCAATTTTGATGGGGAAATGGAGCCATTTATTAACATCATGCACCTTTTAAGGGCATACACAATGTACATTTCACAATTTTTTTTCTATCTCCAAAATTGAAGATTTCCAATGATAATAATAAGAGTTACAGAAAACACAAACATCATTTAATCCCCTTAGAATTATTTGATGATGATGAAAATATAATCATACAACAACTGACAGTGTTTTTGTAGTATATGTATATACATCTACATGCAGTTTCATTGCATTTGCTTTTTCCAAAGAGAGGTAACTCAGAATTCAAGTATGAATAATTGTGCAAATTGCATTCTTCATCAACTGTTATCTTTTCCAAAACACAGGAAATATGGTCTGATTTTTTCTCAAAGAATATCTAAGGGTACTATGATTTTATCTTAAGAATATTTCTATAAAATATATATTGATAACGAACGTTGCGTATGACCTTAAATTTTCTCAGGAACTCAAAATTTTAAAGGTGTTGGATGATGCTTTCATTTACATAATGGAGTTATGAAATTACCCATGATATATCCCAAGGAAAACTTCCAAGCTTTAGAATATTTCAGCCAGGATCGAATTATCTGACACAGATGTGCACACATGTATAGAGAATCTCGCAAAAACATGCCTAGCTACCAAATCCAAAATATGTACAATACATTGGTCATTTGTGGGAATAATTCATAATCATATTTATCCTTTAAAGATAAATACAGTTATTGAGAACTAACATTTGGTCATTTTGACAATTTTTAATGAATACTCCACAGTGCCATACACTTTTCAGGAATAATCAGGTCCTTTCACAACACTAGATATGATCTATCATTATTATAACTTGCGCATGCGCTATCGGCCATTTCAATTTTCCACCTTGTCAAGTGCAGACGAATTCTGAGGCATCGAGAAAAAATCGAACTCAATCGGCTAAGTATTGTATCAATCGAGCAAATTTAAGTATTGGCATTGCCTCAAATATATTCATTAATTTGTATTTCATCGAATTTATTCCAAAATATGTTGTAAATTATACATGTGTATATATAATAAAAAAAAAATGTAATTATTCAGAATTGAAAATTTTAGATTAACAAAACCTTCATATATTAATTAATTGCATATTTGCAAGAGCATGAGCACTGGAATGTTTCGAGTGGAAACGAGGCGCTCCAAAGCCATATATGTCACTGTCAGACCACCAGCTCGGGCAGTAGTTCCCGCAGCTCGCCCAGTACAATCACGGATGAGGAGGGCCCGATGGAACCAGCCGAATGAAGTTTCTATTCAATCTAGTGAAAGTTGTTCGAGAATTTGCATGAGGAGGTCACCTACACCACGCCACATGTCAACGTGGATGCTCAGCTTAAACATTGATGACGTCACGATCGCTAGACCTACAAACAATCCTAGTCCAAATCAAAATGTACCATACCAGCCAGGTACGCATATTAATTCTTTAGTCAGTATCACCGCATATCTCGGTGCAAATATTCCACTGTCTATGCAGGAGAAAAATTTAAATAATGAATATATTGACCTTGGCAAGCTACTGCACTTAGACCCTGCTGTTGATCCACAGCAAGTTCTTGTTTTTGAAGGAGGTCAAACTAGAATGACAAATAAATCTAAANCCACAGCAAGTTCTTGTTTTTGAAGGTCAAACTAGAATGACAAATAAATCTAAAGATAAAAAAAATACTACAATTTATGAATGGACCAATTCCTTTTTAACTTATGCAGCCATCTATTTCATACGTTTTCCGCAGCATGTGCAAGACATTTTAAAGTATATTAGTTCAATACGTCTGGGGGCATCACTATCCTCTGCACCCGGGTGGAGGGATTACGATGTTCAGTTTAGGCTTAAGTGCTCAAAAAACTCCTTGATCAGTTGGGAAAATATTGATGCAGAATTGTGGTTAATTTACATGGGTCAGTCTGCTGTAGCTGAAAGACAACCTACTTCTAGTCTTCATCAGCACTAGTGTTGATATGACTTCAATTTCAAGGGTTCGTGTCTTAAAGAAAGACTGCAGATTTTCACACAATTGTCTTAAGTGTGGCCAAAACGTCAAATTTATAATTTTATTCAGATAGCTCAGCAACAGTAGGTTTTGGTTTAGTTGTTGGTACTTCATGGGCTTATATCTCCTGGCCACAGGGAGTGGAATGAAGACATGCAAGGGAATATAACCTTTGTAGAGTCTGTCCCTATTGTGTCGGGATTTTACCTGTGGTCAAATCAATTGCAAATTAGGAAATTGATAAAGTACTCTGAAGTAGATATTACGAGCATGCTTGGGTTTCTTATAGATAATATTTATGTAGTCTTTGGAGACCAAGTCTTCAAACAATGTGTTGGTATTCTTATGGGCACTAATTGTGCCCCCCTGTAATTGGCAGAACTTATTTGTTATATTCATACAGAAGCAGAATTTGTTCAAAAACTGTTACGGGATAAAAACAAAATACTTGCCGTGTCCTCAACTTCACTTAAGGTATTGGACAATGTCTTATCAATTTAACAATCATAATTTTCACAATTATGCCATTTGATATACCCTGACGAACTCGAAAATAAGGACACCACAGAATCTGACAGATGTGCTTCATATTTGGATATTTTACTTAATATTAACTCTAATGGCAGACTGACAACTACATTATATAAATCATATTACGGTACCATTTTGATGCAACAGAATGTCTCTTTCAGTGATGTTCAAACCGAAATATTGTATATGATAAAAACGTGATGACTTTGATTTGCAATCATCAAATTCCTTTTCTATGTAGTTAATGTACCACTATCGCCTGCTTATGGTGTGTATGTCTCTCAGTTGATGTCATACGCAAGGGCATGCCAGTGTATGATGATTTTTATAAAGCGAGACCAACTACTAACCAAAAAGTTGATGTGCAGGGTTATAACGAATCTCATTTAAAGTCATTGTTTCGCAAATTCTACGGTCGCTATAATGACCTTGTTGCATACAAATATACTAAGTCATATGTTGACTGATTTGTTTCATTACCCTTTGTTAGACTGTAATTTTCCTACTAGATTGACGACGGGTAACCCCGTTTCTTTGTTTCGACTACAAGTTACGGCGGGTGTGACCGGTCAGCAGAGGATGCTTACTCCTCATGGCACCTGATCCTGCTTCGCTTTTGTCGGAGGTCCGTGTTGCCCTACACTGCATTTGTATGTGTTTTGGGGACTATGATTACGTTAATACATTGTTACTTCGCCATTTTATACTATCTTATACTATATGATAGGTCATACTGGTAAACGAAATAACGACCATATAATTTACGAAATGCTGTTTTTATACGTAAATACAGTTTACCAAAGAGGATTTAGGTATTATTAGAAGGTTTTACTACTGGACTTGTGGGTTGTGAGATACATGTAACAAACAGTGATTAATCTCATAAAGCTTGTAAAGAATACAAAATTTGGCAAATACAAACCGCGAAACACACCAGATGTGACATCTAGGGCGTTGGAGGAGTAAACATCCCCTATTGGCCGGTATCAGCAACCGGGTCCAGGAATCATGAAACAAACTTAGACTTAAGTCAGACTTCAGTCATAATTTTAATCACCTCCGACCCCAGCATCTCCTTGCGTGTCGTAAGAGGCGACTGAATGGGGCGGTCATTCGGATGAGACCAGAAAAAGCGAGGTCTCGTGTCACAGCAAGTGATGCATGATAAAGATCCCTCACTGTTCAAAGTCCCTGAGTGCCGAGCATAGGTTTACATTTGCAGCCCTTCACGTCTCTATATGAGTGAAATATTCTCGAGTGGGATGTAAAACAAAATCAATCAATCAATCATCTCCAAAATGTACATTACTTTTAAACTTAATTTCTTACTTTGCAGACACTAGAAATTTGCTGAAGCAATAATGAATAACAATTTTATTTCATTGCAATATCTAGACATTGACTTAAGCTTAAAATGTTTCATGGTCCCAGGGTCGAGTTGCCTAAATCTTGATCGTTGTAATCCGTAGTCAAAATCAGTACGTAAAGAATGGTCTATTAATGCGTATGAAACACACTTGATGACATTCACCCTAATCGAGATTATCACCGATTCCTGTTCAATAACTGTGACACAGGACCTCGGGTTTTTCCGGGTCTCATTTCGTATGACTGCCCCATTTTGGTCGGCCGCTTACGACAGCCAAGGGGGAAGATTGGGTCTATTCTGACCCGGAACCCCCAAGGATCAGATCCGTGTATGAAACTGGCTTAAACTTGTCCATGTGATTGGCCAAAGTTATGGGGGCATGGATTTATATGAAGTTGCTGCGACATAAAATTCTAAGTTATACCATTTAATGAGATGCAATGTATATTCCAGATTTGATTTCCATTGTGGTTTTCAACTGCAATGATAGTATTGCCCGCGCGCGACCATATCCTGTAGTTACCACTTACTAGATATAAGCGGGCTTCAGTCACCGAACTTTGATAAATTTAATAACGAATACTTTTTTGAGGGTGTCGGGGAATTTAATATGTGGTGTCTTACCTATACGTGTCTGCTGTTACGGTTAGCTTGTTGCAGGGCCTCATTTTGAGTGGAATGTGATGTTGCACATCATCCCACACGATCCCATTAAATTATCAAGGAGAGGGGCATTAGGTTCATAGCTTCAAGAGGTGGTGGAAACGGCGTATTATTACACTTGTTTTCAAAACACCCACAGATATTCGTGAAGTGACCAAACCCAAATTCTATACTGCTCATTCTATAAGCTGGGTGTCTCCTGCATTTTTGTCACAGACCTTGGGTAATATGAGTTTTTATTCCTGGAATAACTTTACCAATGGAGAAGTTACTTAAGTTTTATTATGGTATCAGTGTTGTGCACATGGTAAATGGATATTTCTTACCTCATAATACTCTGAGCAGGCAAATCCTTTCCATGGTACCAAGCCCAGGTGTGAAACACATTTGAATTGGTAGTTAACTGCTGCTGTCACCACGCATCACGAGGTTAGCTGGGCACTCCCTATGGTGGCCATGGTATGCGGTAGTTTCCAACGCCATGCGCTGCTGTTCTCCAATTGGCATCGATCACATGTGTGATGGCACATCTGCAATGTGGGATCCCGTTTTCTGGCCGCATCGCAACTTCAAATGGCAGGGTGGTCCGGGTCAGAGGTAGACACCCTCATCTTAGACCTCCTGCCACGCTTTTCATGTCTCTATGAACTTGACAACTTCTGCCCTTTGCGAGTTTAGTGATTGTTGATTGTTGAATTGTTTTATTGATGACATTGATCTTGTTTGGGACAAGTTGATTTGAGTTTAGAGCTTGGTGCTTCAGAATTAACCTTGATCGGATTTTATGCAACATTGATTGATTTTTAATTGATTTGATTGACTATTGATTTATGATATTTGAATGGTGAGGGTTTTGCACTTGCGGTTACCCCAAGGTGCTCAATTCTGCCCCCACTTGGGGCCATTCAACATTGATTGATTGATTTTGAGGGGGCGGCTCTGTGGTAAGCCCCGCCAAACACATGATGTGGAACCGGTTGAATCATCCACCGCGGCCAAGATCAGCCAATACAAATAAATACTCCCGTTGTCATCAGGTCTCTGGGTGTATTGTCTAAATGGTTACATGTGTTTTGAATGA
>CAJDSM010031809.1:1659-13104 GCA_903981925.1 Ostrea lurida
CGATATAGAGTAGATCCAAATTTGATCAGATCATACCTCCCAGGGGTAGGGTGGGGCCACAATATGGGATCAAAGTTTTGCATAAGATGTTTTTCTCCAGAACCGCTGGATCAGTTTTAAGGCTGAGTCAGGGCCAAGGTCACTCAGGTGAGCGATGTGGCCCATGGGCCTCTTGTTATTTTACTAAACAAGTTTAAAGTTTAAAATTTCGAACTCCACAACATTATTATAATTACTCATGTCAAGTCCTATATTCATGTATGATAAGTTCAACTGATGTGTTATTCCTTCGAGGATAAAAACTCTTTGGATAAAAAAATTAATGACATATAATTTGCATATATTATTAAATTTTTACCTTTATGTAGCACTTCCCTGGTAGAGATATTCCCAGAGCTGAGTAAAATCCATTAGGGACAGAGATCATCAATCTTCACTAATTTAGGGATACCTTGGCGAGGCTAGTTTTGATTAGTAACAAACCTCTTTTTCGTTTCTGGACAGGTGCTGGGGATGGGCGGGTGACAGAGAAGATGGCCAAGTCCTTCAGACAGGTGTACGCTACAGAGGTATCCTCCACAATGGTTTGGAGACTACAAGAGAAAAACTACAAGTACTGAACTTAACACTCATAAGCTCATGGCGACAGCAACACAGTAGATAAATTGTCATTTACATGTTCTGAATCATTTTGTATTTGATAGCTAAAAATTCTGTCATTGAATTAAAACACTAGCGTCTTTTCATTGAAAAAGTGTTATTGTAATTTACCTTTCAGAATACTTGCTTTAGATGAGTGGGACAATGGTAGCATTTCCTTTGATCTGATTAGCTGTCTAAACCTTCTAGACAGATGCAACAAGCCAATGTCCATTCTTCACTCCATTAAGAAGGTGCTGACCCCTGGTGTCGGGAGAGCTATTGTAGCAGTGGTACTGCCCTTCAAGCCTTATGTGGAGCAAGGTTTGTTCATAGATCACCTAACACTTAGCTAGAATTTCTGTTTTGATCGAAGGAAGAGGTTCGAGAATTTCTTCGGATTTGATCAACGAAAAGTTCTAGAATTCTGATTGATCAAGGAAAGTTCAGAATTCTAGATTTGATCAAGGAAAGTTTCGTAGAAGTTCTGATTTGATCAAGGAAAGTTCCATGTCAAAACGAAAGACCCAGACCACTTTCCTTCTTCCTATGTGTAAAACTCTTAAACCTCCATTATGGTTTGCCCAGAATATAAAATCTGAAAATGTGTGCTCATGGAATTAAATATATGTGTCCTGAAGGCTTTTCAGAAGAAAAAGCATTATTGTACAATATCAAATTTTACTTTCTGTTTCTATTGTAGTCCCAGCTAAGCAAGAAACTTTAATTTATATTGTATAAAATGTTTGTATATCAACAAATATACTCCTGAGATAGTTAAGGAATTTTCATATTTGCACAAACTTGTATCTTCATTGAAGCCTTAAATGAGAAAGGACATTTGATACCACATTTTTTGGTTAGAAAAATAAAGATCTTTTATGAATAAGTGGATTAGAAATATTTTTACAAAAGATCTACTTATTATGTCTCCCCCCACTTTGGTGGGGAGACATATTGTTTTTGGCCTGTCCGTCACAAAGTTTGTCAGCGCAACTCCTCTGAAACTACTGATCCGACTTTGACAAAATTTCACATGTAGCAAAGACATCATAATTATGTAGTTGTGCATATTACCAGGGAATTTTGATACCCTTATTTTTATGTGAGTTATGCCCCTTCAAACTTAGAATTTTGCCAAAACTCGTCATAAATAACCTTATCAGTGCAACTCCTCTGAAACTGCCGATCCGATTTTTTAAAAACTTGATATGTAGCAAGGAAATATTATTTAATTGTGTATATTACCAGGAAATTTTGATCCCAAATTTTTAGGGAGTTATGTCCTTTGAACTTAGAATTTTGCCAAAACTCCTCGTAAATAACCTTGTAAGCGCAACTGCTTTGAAACTCCTCAACTGACAGCACAGGGGGAGACATGTGTTTTTGCCTCCAAAAACAAACTTTAATTATTTACATAAAACCAGGCTCCCAAAATCATGTTTGAAAACATGATTTTTGTCTATATCTAGAATGCGACAAATTAATGTGTGCTCATTTCATAGGACTGTAAAGAAATGCTTATCATCAGTCAAGAAACTGTGTGTACCTGGTAGACCAGAACATAAGGTTATTAGAAAGTATGTCAAAACATTCAATATTTCAAGACAGGTTAATTATGAATCATTTTAGAATGCATGCAAAGAAACTGAAAAGTTTCATTGTAATTTTTTTTATTACAAAGCTTCAACTTTGACGTCATGTTAATCATTGGGTCGAAATAATGGGACTCATGCCTTGCTTTAAGAATGAAAAATATGCATGTCTCAATTCATCCGTGTCAATTTTTTGAAATTTAGGTTTGCTTCTGTTTTACACCTATCAAATACTTTTATAAAGTAAATTTTGTTTACCCAAATCATGTTATGCCCCTTCATTGATAATTTTGGCTTTTGAGGTTTAATGTTTGAAAGATTTTAGAATCCGACTAAATTCTTATTGTTAGTTAATTACAGGATTCCCAGGGCTTGAAACTCATGGAAATTTTAAGTTGCCATTCGGGCAACTTGGGTTGCCTGGAACAATATTAACTTGCTTGAAACTATAGTTAAAATCCAATTCATCGTTTAAACAGCTTTACCCTAAGTGGACGTCTGATAACAGGTCGTCAGTCGGACGAGTTGGTTTCAGCTTTTGGTCATCCAGAGCGGACTGCAAATTTTGAGGCCTGGATTTCCCTTTGAGGGGGTCATCAATCTTTATTTGGATTTAAGCTTGAATGCCCTTTTAATACACCACAATGCTTGGTGAAAATTTTGGTTGAAATCTAAAACGTGAAAAGTTTACAAATGATAAAGTTTGATGAGAAATGAACTTTCAGGGGGGGGGGTGGGGGGGGGCTAAAATTAATCATATGAATTACACAGAGATTATATAACTTGAATGCTGTCATTATTGTTCATTGGACAAGTTTTGTTGCTTTTGTGTATGAACAAATAAAGTAATAAATATAGTACCATTTAGGGTGAAAATATTACATAAAGTTACTCTTCACAAATGCTCTCGACATTAAAGAAACCACAGAAATAATATGTCCTCGTAAAGCTGGTAATTATAAATGTTTTCTGTTTCAGATTCAAAGGATCACATACCTGAAGAAAACATACTAATTCAAGGACACAGTTTTGAGGAACAAATTCAATTCTTTATCACCAAGGTGTTTGAACCAGCAGGATTTCATGTAGAAAAATTTAGCCGACTGCCTTATCTATGTGAGGGTGATCTCCACCAATCATTTTATGTGCTGGACGATGCAGTGTTTGTGATCAAGCCAAAATTGTGACAAAGCGCCAGTGTGAAGCATGCACATATGCAAACAAAATGCCTTGATATGGCTCCTTACAAATACTAACTGTACGACTTATTCATTAATTTCTTCTAGTCTGGGTTAGATCTCATGGTTTGTCTTTTCCTCAGTTTGCAACGAGAGAAACCACATTACTAAAAGTCTGTACAGTGCCGAAACCCAAAGAATATTTATTGTGAATAGCTTTGAATTAGTTTACCTGGTATGTTAATTTCCAAGTTGGTTGTAATCTGTCTTTTAAAATCAAGGTTTTACTTCTGCTACATGTAATAATGCCCATGGTTGTAATATGTATAATTTCAGTGCAGTTTCTATTTTGCTGACATATCTCAAAGTAAAATAAAACTGCATTGAAAATAAAGCTGTGTACAGTGCCTCGTGTGATTAATCTACTGTGGAATCAATCATTGGTTGTGGGTCACCCTTGCCCACAAAATTTACGTCCCCACGAAGATGTTTTATTTTCCTTTTAATCTTTATAAATATTATGCTGTTTGCATTATTTATCAATTGCCCATGAAATTACGTCCCCACGAACCAGCAAAAATTTGGTTACCCACAAACATTGGCTCCCACGAATTTAAACGATTCCACAGTAACTACTTGCATAATTACATGTGCTTCATGACTTTGCTTGTGTAATGAATTTAAAGTTATTCTCTCATACTGAGAATGCCTTAATCAACAACTGCATTCATTTGTTTTATTGAAATAAAATATTTTAATAATGAATAAGCTCTTTATCTAGTAAGTGGAACAGAAAAGGGTAACTACACAACAGGGTAACTACCTAAATCATGCATGGTGCCAAAAAAAGGTACTTCTTATTAAGAAATGTGTTATGTTAACAAAAGCATGGTGCAAAAACATAAAGTTCTTTGTTGGATAATTGCATATCAAAATTTTCATTCATAAACCTAGGCCATGTGCGATGCTAGATCCAATCCATTTCTTCATGAAAGCTGGTGATGAAGTACTTCTGTTTGTTGATTAGAGTCTCTGCATACCCCATTTCTGAAAATAAAAACAAACAAAAAAAACCCCAACATTTTTACAAAAAAAATTTAAATGCAGACTGTGCTTTCTTTTGAAACACCTATAAACTAGGAAGATTGTTTTAGCACACTAAAACTGACATCTTCCTGGCTTCCATTTTCCATACTTTAAAAAAAATTTTTTTTCAAGGATCATCTATTAAAGTCATCATTTATATTGTGGAAAATAAAGTTAGGGTACATAAGAGAGTCACCAGTATGAACATGTGCTTTCACCAACGAACAGTGTTGTGGATATGACAGTCAATTAAACTTATGACTAAACAGTTTCAGACACATTAGCCTCAGTTGATTGATAGTAAAATGTAAACAACAGAGGCCCATTTCCTAATCAAGATTTTGTCAAATCCTAGTAGTGTGTGTATAGCTGTTGAGATATGAACATTTGACATAACAAGGGGTAATGAACACCAACAACACAAGTGCACTAAGATGTGCTCCAAAGGATGGAGGTGAACTAAGAAGGTCAAAGGTCATCAAAATTGGCACATGACACCCTGTCTTACAATGGTATGCCAACATACCAAATGTCAAAGGCCAATGTCAAATGACAAAAAGTTATGGTCTGAAAAAAAAGAAGAAAAAGACCCCCCCCCCCCCCCCCCCCCCCCCCGAAATTGAAAGGTCAAGGATGGTATGCGACACACTGTCTCTCATGGTATACCCACATATCATATATCAAAGGCCTATATGTGTATGTTTTAAAAACGAAAATTATGCCTGTACAAATTTGTATGAGAAGCAAATAAAGATGAATTCACACTAAAACATGGATTGGATTGTTTCTCCCGGGAGGCAAGACATGATTCTGCCAACAAACCAATTCGTGAAACTGAAATCCAGATATTGAGATCAAAAACAATGAATATATGCATGCTTTTCAGAAATGGATAGGTAGGTCAGATTTCTTTCTTATGGACAAAGTAATAGAAAGGTCTGTAATCCTGAGGATACAACGAAAAAATTGTGCATAATATTGTCTGTACTTTTTTGATATCTTAAATATTTAGGGATAAACAAAGGCAGAATATTTTAATTACAAAAACTGGATCTTTCTGCCTAATCCGAAGCTTTAAAATGTTTTCAAAAGGAGATAAAAGAAATAAAAAGGGTTGTTTGGGAAACCAGAACCACAACAACTATTTTCTTTATGCCTTATTCAAATGATGAATCATTTAAAGGGTCTTACTTTTTTAAAGCCTGTCCATTGCATGGTATTCTGACAAAATGGACTTCATGACGTCCATCCGCTATATCCTGAATGGCAATCAGCAACCTGCCATAACAGTTTTTCTCTGTCAGCATCTCTGGAAAAAAATAAATTTAAACTATTATGAAATAGTTAAAAATTCAATTTCCTGCTAAAAAGCAATTTACGTATTCAATGTGCTTTCTCTGTCATATAATATAAACAAAGAGGTCCATGGCCACATCACTCAACTGAGTCAACTTGGACCTGCTGTTGTGATTTTCAATTTTTTAAAATCTTATTCCCTGTGAAAAATTTTGACCTCATTTGCGAAACCTCAATGGTTATGATATGATTAGACAATCTGGTATGAATGCAACATTGGCTCAGATGAAAATAATGAGAATTACAACAATAACAACAGAACGCCAGAACAATTTCCAGTCATAAAAACTCCCTATGTCTCTAGCTTAATGTGAGCTGAAAAAGATAATACTGAATGCAGAAGAATGAATTTACTTAAGGCCTAATAAATAATATGTGTGTTTCCGGCTCCCTGACCTACCTGGAACAAGAGGCCCATGGGCCACTCACTCACCTGAGTGACTTGGCCCTCGCACTCTATATACAGGAAGCTTTAAGGTAAATGTTGTATTTTGGTCTGAGAAGATGTTTAATATATATTCAAATGTAAAACTTTGATCCCCTATTGTGGCCAACACCATACCCCTGGGTCATGATTTGTAACAAACTTGAATTTCCACTATATTGGGAAGCTTTCAAATAAATTTCAGCTTTCCTGGTCAGTGGTTCTTGAAAAAAAAGATTTTTTAAAGATTTCCCCTATATAATCATGTGTAAAACTTTTGATCCCCTATTGGGGCCCCATCGTACTCCGGGTCATGATTTGAACAAACTTGAATCTCCTCTATATCAGGAGGCTGTCATATAAATTTCAGCTTTCCTGGCCCAGTGGTTCTTCATCAGAAGATCTTTAAGATTTCCTCCCTGTGTAATCATATGTAAAACTTTGATTCCTATTGTGGCCCCATTGTACCCCGCGGGTCATGATTTGAACAAACTTGAATCTCATCTATATCAGAAGCTTCCATATAAATTTCAGCTTTCCTGGTCCAGTGGTTCTTGAGAAGAAGATTTTTAAAGATTTTTTCCTATATAATCATATGTAAAACTTTGATCCCCTATTGTGGCCCCCATCGTACCCTGGGGTAAATGATTTGAACAAATTTGAATCTCCACTATATCAGGAAGCTTCCATAAAAAATCTCAGCTTTCCTGGCCCAGTGTTTCTTGAGAAGAAAGATTTTTAAAGATTTTTCCTATATACTTTGATCCCCTATTGTGGCCCCATCGTCCCCGGGGGTCATGATTTGAACAAACTTGAATCTCCACTATATCAGGAAGCTTCCATATAAAGTCTCAGCTTTCCTGGCCCAGTGGTTCTTGAGAGAAAGATTTTAAAGATTTCCCTTTATAATCATATGTAAACTTTGATCCCCTATTGTGCCCCATCGTACCCTGGGGGTCATGATTTGAACAAACTTGAATCTCCACTATATCAGGAAGCTTCCATATAAATCTCAGCTTTCCTGGTCCAGTGGTTCTTGAGAAGAAGATTTTTAAAGATTTCCCCTGTATAACCATATGTAAAACTTTGATCCCCTATTGTGGCCTCCATCGTACCCCGGGGGTCATGATTTGAACAAACTTGAATCTCCTCTATATCAGAAAGCTTCCATATAAAATTTCAGCTTTCCTGGCCCAGTGGTTTCTGAGAAGATTTTTAAAGATTTTTTCCTAATATAATCATATGTAAAACTTTGATCCCCTATTGTGGCCCCATCGTACCCCCGGGGTTCATGATTTGAACAAACTTGATTCTCCACTATATCAGGAAGCTTCCATATAAATTTCAGCTTTCCTGGGCCAGTGGTTCTTGAGAAGAAGATTTTTAAATGACACCACCCTTTTTTTGCATTTTCGTGATTATCTCCCCTTTGAAGGGGGCCTGGTCCTTCATTTGAACAAACTTGAATCCCCTTCACCCAAGGAATGATTTGTACGAAGTTTGGTTGAATTTGGCCCAGTGGTTCTTGAGAAAAGAAGTCGAAAAAATGTGAAAAGTTAACGAGACAGACGGACAGACAGACGACGGACAAAAGGCGATCAGAATAGCTCACTTGAACCTTCGGTTCAGGTGAGCTAAAAATGTGTCCAACCTGAAATAATTTTATTATCATAATGAAAGGCATATCGAAAAAATCCAGAATCGTCTGGTGAAATTTTTTTGAAATTCAATTAAAATTTTTCAATAAAATAAAATGTTTTACCTACCTACCTGGACTTAAAATCCCTTGGTAATAGGAAACACACATATTATTTTATTTGGCCTAATACTTATCATTTATTTACCACTACAGTACCTTCCGAGAAAGACCAGATAGCAGGACAGGGTATTGGACCAGGATCGGGCAACAAGAGCGGTGTACTTGGTTTATCTGAGTTCCGTATTGCTGATCCGATGTGACTCTTCGTGTCTCGAGTGAAGCTATCACCTCTTTCAGTGAAGTTTTCACTCATAATTTGATTCACATCAAAAGGACATGTTTCAGTCTGCTGACTATTTTGTTGTGTTTCTGCATCTGGTGACTTATTTGCAAACGGGATTTCTTCACAACATTTCGCTGGACTTCCCAATAAATCTTTCTTGGATGTGCCTCTGAAATCTTTGCAAGATGAGCCTCCTTTTCTTGAAATTGGTTCTTCACCCAACAATGACGTGGCAGCGCTTTGATCAGCTGTGGTAGATCCTTCATCAACAATGAAGGAAGTGTGAACATTTCTGGATTTATCATGGAAAGTGACACTACATTGTCCTTTGATGTTAATATTCATGCTGGGGATCCTCAATCTATTTGCAAGTATTTTCTTCATCTTTTCTGGATTAACAAGAATAATCTTCTTGAAAGTTTCATCATTAAGTTCCTTACAGGACTTGTCCAATTTTCCTTCATTTTCATCACCATTCTTTCTGCTGCTTTTTCCAAAATGTGCTTTTGCAGATTTTGGAGAAGGAAATTTCTTTTGCCTTTTACCAGAATCCCCCTTATTGAGCTTTAATTTAAGTTTTTTCTTCACTCCTGATGAAGTGTTTTTCTTGACTTCACCCACACGTTTTTTAGTAGGTGTGGACAAAATACTGCTTGAATCTGTATTGTTGTCTTTTGGTTTTTGAAGGGCTTTGTCTAGTTTTTTCTCCGATAACTTGATTGGTGGTAAAATATTTGTCTGGTTGGTTGAGATCACTATCTTTGGCTGTGAGTGAATTGGCTCAGTGACTGTTTTTGATTGATTGTTAATTGTAGATAACTTTGGGCATGCAGTATTTTTCTGTAGGTGAATAGCTACTGTCTTCTCTAGAGTACTTTTAGCTGTTTTTGCAGCTGTACCATCCTTCGGCATCAGTGGTGGAGCGGTGGTTAAGAGTGGAAGTGATGTGGAAGGTGAGCACAATGTTGGCATCAGTGGTGGAGCGGTGCTAAGAGTGGACAGTGATGTGGAAGGTGAGCACAATGTGGAGCTATTCAGGGACACCAGTGGGGTAGCCACAAAGGAGATGGAGAAACCAGTGGGTGAAGAAGAATTGGGCACTTTAACGGTAGACACTACGGCCCAGTTTTGGAGTCAATCCTACGGTCACGGTTTATTGGAGTATCACCTACGGCCCACAGTTTTTGGAGTCATCCCTACAGTCCGTTTTTGGAGTATCCTACGGCCCCAGTTTTTGGAGTCATCCCTACGGCCAGGGTTTTTGGAGTCATCAGCGATCCCAGCTTTGAGTTTATCCCCAACACCTTGGATGCACTAGCAGAACTAGCTTTTGTAACTGCTTGAGTGGAGGACGGAATCTGTTTCACAGTGTTCCCAGCACTTGCGTATAAACCCTCAGTTGCTTTCAAGTGTGTGTTGCGGAAGTGTTGAATCATGGAGACACTGATTGGACGTAACAATGGCAATGTAAGAGAAGCACTTTGACTTGTTCCGGTGACTACGCTTGTTTTTGCAGTCATCATCTGAGACAACAAAGTACCATGGATGATGGGATGACTCTCTTTGACATTTGTCTTATCTTTATTGACTTCAGTCTGGTTCCGGTCCATTGGGTGCCCGCTTTGATTGCTACCGTCCGCTGCTGATGAAATAGTCTGTGCATGTTTCTCAGTTCCTAATTCACTGCTAGTGCTTGAAAAAACTTTCTTATTTGGATTTTCAAAATTTTGCTCTTTGTCATTTGGTGTGCACTCTGTGGCAGTAAGTTGCTTTCCAATCTTTTTTGCAGCTTAAAAACAAATTGAAACACATGCAGTTTACATGACATTCTTATTTCATGTCTAAATTTTTCATATTTTTCAATGGTATTCATTCTGCAATATTTATGCTAAATATAAAATGCAGAACTCAAGAGTTTTCAAAATCTACCAGTTTGCATATTTTGAGCACCAAAATTTCACTTCAAATCAATAAAACGTAAATATATAACTGGCACTATGACCAGATGTCAAGAACTCTGGTATTTTGTGTTTGTAACAGGATGGGAGAAAATGCAAGGGACCAGACAGTAATTCGAAGCTAGGCCCTCTCTGAATTCTCTAGTCAGGTGCTCTACCAACTGGCCACTGGCAATCGAACGGTCGGAACCTGTCTGACATCTACATTCCTTCTTCATATATTTTAGCAGACCATCATTTCACTGACCACTAGTACATGTATAACTTCAAACATTAGCAAAGGATACTGGGCAAGTATATACCCCTCTACTCATATTCTGACACATATCCCCCCCCCCCCCACACTTCATTTGCTCACGATTTATTGTGAACATATGAACAATTGATTGCAATAGATTTAAGTCATAATGAATTATTTGTGTGTTTCCTGACCTTGCCTACCTTTTTGCTGCTGACCTTAAATATTTTATTGACAATATATATTATCTTGAATTTTCAAACTGAATTTTTTTCTTTTTGCATTCGGGTTTCTCTGATTTACATTTTGGCTGCTATTGATCTTCAAAATGTGAGAAAAGTATCTGCAATGTATAGAGACCTGGCCTGGAGGTTATAAAACTTTTTTGCGCACGTTTTCGTAGTCAAGCTCAAACTCGGTGATTATGAATCTTCAAGAAACTTTGATATAATCATTCTTATACTCAAATGGAGCAAATGGTCAAGATGTTTTTAGTATGCTTTGGAATTTGATCTTAGTTGTACTCAAAGCAAATAATGAGTCGGCACAAAGTATGAGTTTGAGTATGAGTACAGAAAAAAGTTTTATAACCTTCAGGCCTGTATTGAAAGTATGTATAAAACTGAGATTCAGATTTTAAAAATGTTTAAATAAAATAAAAGTTTTTTACCCACCTACCTTTCTTAATTTTGTAGGAAGTGAAATAGGAAACACACATATATTTCATTTTGGCCTTATTTATCTTTTCATCTTACCAGCCAACATTCCTTCCTTAACATTACCAGATCTAAACACCTCACAAGTGGGACAGCTTCGTATAACTGCTCGTACAAACGCCTCACTCATTCCAAAGTTTCTTCGTCCAAAAGTGTATGTCTTCTGAATCTGCAATCATAGAAATTCTGATATATGGTACTTACTGTTAGCATTCCTGTCAAATAATTTATCTTTAGATATTTACATTTTTTTGCCTCTGATATCTTTATCAA
>CAJDSM010031811.1:0-27591 GCA_903981925.1 Ostrea lurida
ATGTACATGACACATATTTTTTGTGTCACCTTGAGAAGTCCATACCGGCATACCTGAAAAATTCAGAGCTGAATGACCACTAATTTAATCTTGTTTTCGGTAGGCTAACATGGGCGGTAACTATATTGCCATAGCACATCAATTAAACCTGTTAAGGAGCGTTCTACACTTGTACTAACTTCACTATAAAGAAAGTACGATCGAATTGATTAGAGATCTGTTCAATTACGACAGTAATAAATAGTCATTCCAGCAGAAAATGCACATATACGCCATGTAATTTATTAGTTATAGATTTTGTATGGAAAATAATGACGACCGAGTTTTGGTGCGTACACGGACCCGGAGCTTGTCGAGGTTCTTCTGCCCACAAAAAACGAGGGTCGTCATATTCTCTATAACCTCTTATTAACATTACTTTCAATTTTCAATTTAGAAACTAACAAAATTATAATTTAACACTTTTTTTTCAATAAGTTTTATACAGACTAAGAGCTGAACAAAAACACGGAAAACAACAATTTGAAACTTAAAAAGTTGTGACGTTTTAACAGTGTAAATGTCAAAAAACGCTGCTACATTCATAAGGACTCACAATCAATTCTCCAATTTGTTCATATTAAATAGATCGTCACTTGCGGGCCGAAAAAGTTTCTCGGGCATATATTCATGAAATTGTATAATTGCCCAAGCAACTTGAGAGGAAAAAAGAGAGAGATGAAATTGATAAGTATACCATAATATTGATCGTCCATAATCACTGCTATTCTATCGGTAAATTATGATTATAACAATATTTTTGAATTTAAAATAAATTAATCAATACGATTGCTCCGTTTACAGCTGATCCAACTGCTATTGGATCATGGCAGCTTGTGACCGGTCAACAGGCAATGCTTGCCCTCCTAGGCACTTGAAAACCTATGCACGGGAACCCCTGGACTACACCAGTAGTGGGGTCATGTACCTAAGAAGGAGTAAACACTACTCCCTGTTTGACCGATCAACATCCGCCGTAAGCCCATATCTTGACCAGCAATGCGCGAGCAATCCGTAGATCAAATCATGTGTGATAAGCGGCTTACATAGCTACGAAACACACAGCAGACAGCCATTTGACTCATGGTCAGGTCATCCTGGTAAACTAATCGTAATGACGACCATAGGATTACGGAACTGCTGCCTTTAAACGTAGACTATGAAACCTCTCAACAAACCAACTTGTTTGTAAAGTCAGCCTGCCTCGATTTACAAAAACGATCATACGTCAGAGCAAATCTTGGCGTATCACAAATAATTTGAAGACATACATACGACCACACATCACAATGATGGAATATTGCTATATAATAATATGGCAAGTGACATGGGAGAAGCTAAATCGTCCTTTTTGTCAATAGTAGTGAGTAGTTAGTTGCGCGTTTATGTCAAAGTTCCAATAAAATAGTCCAATACGAAGCAGACCATGAGAGACTCTGTGGTGTCCTTTATTTCTAGGTTCGTTGGATATAGGAATCGGACATATGAATGAAATTCATTATTTATATAGAAAACGTCGCCAATTATATCGAAATGTCGAATTAAAAGGCCACTGCTAGAGATTCTTCTTTCATGTAGAAGCTTTGAATGAATCTGCGCCATAAGAATATGAATATAAAAATAGGCCAGCTAATAAAGAAGTACAATTCGTGCATACATAGGTAATACATAATGTAAGTAAAAAAATATTGAAATCTTCCACTTTATACAGTTTCATTTTAAATTTCAGGACAACATTAATAATTACATTAAATATAAGAAATTGACATCACTCCTAATATGTTTTTTAAAACTCTGAAATTCAATATTGTGAGGTTTTCCGTATATTACATGTAAGTGCAAAAAGGTCATATCTTTCCATTTACAAGGATTAAATTTGTTTTGAATCTGTATCGTAAGGCATTATTATGTATCTATTTCATATAATGATTTATCTGCATTCTTTATGTTTTGTTTATACAAATGAAGTTTAAATGATTAAATGTTGTGTAAATTATAAAAGCAAAAATGTCACGTCTAGAGAACACTCTAGCTAAAAAACAAGCATGCCAAACTCAATTTTTCTTTTTAATTTTCTAATTCTCCTTCAATGTAGAGATCAAAAATACACTTCCCAAAAAAAATGACATCACTCCCAATCTCAGCCGCGGACCTCGTTAAACGATTCCACTCACATTATTTGATATATTCGATACGTTTCAAATATAAATATTATATTTTCATAAGACATGGTAATATACAAATAGATTTGCATGGTGAATGCTAATGACTCTAATTGGAATCGTATAAAAAATGGAAACAGATATTTACATTTATTACATACTTTCAATTTCAATCTCCTCTTATTTCCTTTAGAGGTTTCGGGCACAATATCACACGATATATGCCCGAGAACTTCGGCCCGCAAGTGACATCATAATTGAACAAAAATTGGAAAATTGATTGTGATCCTCAACAAATAGAGCACGTTTCTTGATGTTACTGTTAAAACGGTCAACAAACTTTTAATTTCAAATTTTCCCATGTTTTTCAGCTTTAGTGATCTAAACTATTGAAAAAGTGTTAAAAATAAGCATTTTGTTAGTTTCTAAATGAAATTGAAAAATATGACGACCTCGTTTTTTTCGCAAGCTCGGTCCGTCTACGCGCCAAAAAACTCGGTCGTCATATTTTCCCATACAAAGTCTATAACCTATAAATATAATGTTCGGCCAGCATATCAGCAGCTACAGCAAATGTAACAGGAAAGTTGCGAAAAACCGAAGAAACTTTAATAAAGAAAATTATCAATGTTGCTAAAATACCACAAAAAATCAGGTAAATTGCTTTTTTCAAATTAAAACTAGTACCGTGGACCGTTACGGATGTACCCCAACCCAACCCAACCCAACCCCCCATTTAAAAAGTGGTGTCAATCTGCATCTGCACAACATTTTACATTTTAGCGTTCTACAGTATGTGCCATTATATGTCATTAAAGTTTCATAATGGTATTGATCAATATCTAATGAAGAAAGGTGAATGACACTTCTCGTGCACACAGTACATACGCGGACATGGAGTATGATTTAGAAAATTTTATTGAATTCGTTCAGAGGATGTTAATCATACGGAAGCGTATTATCAATATGCCTACAATATCTAAATTTTATAAATGTTTGCATCATATATTAAAGGATTATGGTGATTATCATGGTGGGTTTTTTTTAATCCTCCAATCAGAATTCAGAACATGTGTATGCACTTGATAGCCAGTAATTTTAAACATAACAATTTGTAAAGAGTACCGATACACACTTAAAGCCCCAATTTCAAAAGAATTTGATCAAAACAAATACGTTATGGTCCTTCAAAACTTTAAACTTCAAAAGATAATACACGCGTATGCGCATGCGCGTTGGAATATTTTATTATACTATTCTATAGACAAACATTATATCTAACTATGTGGCATATACATGTACGCATTCGTTCTTTTTATACATTAGAAAGTTAAAGACGTTTTAGCATTATCCAATCAAATTGAAACACACGTGCATGTACGTGTAAAATCATGATTATGACAATGCATATAAGTCAGAGAGTACTAAGACACACTTAAAGCCCTAATTTCTTTAAAAAATTGTAGAAACCAAAAATGCTATGGTTTTTTCAAAATTTAAACCTGAAAAGACAATGAATGCAGGTGCGTGTTGGCATGTTTTATTATACCATTCTATAGGCAAACATATTATCTACCTGGGTGGTAAATAGGAATGCATTCTCTTCATTAAATAGAAAGTTAGATAAGTTTACGTATTATCCAATCATAATGAAGCACACGGCATGCACTTGCAAAATCGTGATTATGACGTAGATGAAGTTGATCAGTTAGATAGTTCAGATACACACTAAAGCCCCAATGTCAAAAACGTTTGATGAAAAGCAAAATCAATATGCTCCTTAAAAAAAACCCCAATGCATTCGCATGCGCGTACGTATTGACATATTATTTTACAGAATATATTATCTACCTGTGCGGTAAAAATAAATTCTCATTATTCATTAGAAAGTTACGGACGTTTTAGTATTATTCAATTAAAAAGAAGCACACGTGCATGCATCATATGCAAAATCGAGATTTTGACGATGCAGATCAGTTAGAGAGTACATATACTAAGACAAATTCAAACCTCCAATTTCATGAATTTGATGAAAAACAAAAGCGCTATGGTTCTTAATAAACATTAAAGTTCTGAAGACAATACATGCGTATGTGCGTGCTTATTGGCATATTTTATTAAATCATCTTATAGACATATTATCTATCTGTGGAGTAAATATCAATTTGTTATCTTCATTCATAAAAAAAAGTTACAACCGTTTTTAGTATCATCCAATCAAAATGAAGCACATGTGCATGCACGTGCAAATAATGCAGATCAGTCAGGAGTTTCAATATCTACTTACTATGTAAAAATGAAAAATGTAAAAGTTAGACTGATTCTGAAGTTAGTGTACCAAAATTCCAATGCACTTCGATGTACATGTACATGCTTTCATACATATCCAGAGAGAATGACTATCGTTCCGAACATCGTCCTATAAAGGTTTCATATTGACCCCTTGTGTAGGTTATGAGAACGCTTTCGGACAAAAATGAAGAAAAAAAATCTAACAGAATAAAAACAGTATGTTCTCCAAATTTATTTGGAGAATCTAATAAGCATTGTTAACAGCGACGAGAGAGTGTGACGATATCCACGACGTTTGGGGTCATAGAGAAATGAAAGAAGGAATGAAAGAAATAAGGAAACAGAAACAAACTCAAAGTATCTGCGTAAGCACATTAAATGCAAGAAGAGGATCCTGTTTAAAGAGACTGGAACGATGTGTTCAGGAAGGCAGTTTTTAACTGAATATGAAGAAAATGGTACAGCAGTCACTTTGAAATTTGATTTAATTTTTTGAAGAGTGACACGTTTACTGGGCAAGTAAAAGTTCAAGTCTTGACTCATGATAATGATAATTCTATGAGAGCATCGACTTCAAACAGATGTTGGGTTTAATATTACAGATTGATTGCAGTAGATATAGATATAACAAATATAGCACAACAGGCGTTTGCTCTAACAAAAAGTATAACATATGCATTGGCGAATTTAACATAGCATTAAACGTAATCAATATTCATATAACAAAAGATATGCACGATAGTGTATTGATCATGGAATACAATGTCATCAGCCATGTTTTCTGCATTTAGTCAGCGCGACACAAGAGGCAAACTTGTTCACCCTAAACAGCTGTACTGCTCTAGTCACGATATTGTATTGATCATGGAATACATCTGTTGTTAAATAATGTTTCAGCATTTAATACGGGGACACTAGAGACAAAATGGTTCTTCCTAAACAATTGTACTGTTCTAATCACGTATAGCAAGGATTTCATCACGCATTCACAAACTGTTGTGCAAGAGACCAGATTGAAGCTAGCAGTCACTAACCAGCAGCCAATAGGCCGTAGCAGTTAGCAGTTACTACGGAAAACCATCAAAGGACTGATAGTACTCATAAAAATATATTTAATTTGAAACCATTTTAAAAAGAAATTTTGAATTGAATTCATGTTTTGAATTAATAAATGTCAATAACAACACACATGAGCAAGTTACATGTAGCTCAAATGGGATGTTACACTTTGATTGTGACTTTTATTTATAAATCAGTAATTTGCAATGAAATGCTAAAAGCAAATAAAATGGACCAATCTTTTCATTTTCTAATAATTTAGCCACCTTACGTAAAATGCACATTGATAATTTAGCTCACCTGAATATCATTTTTAGTGATCAATTAATAATAAATAGACGTATTTTGAAAAAAAAGTATTATAAGGAAAATGATTACTAGTAGATAAGGAAATAAACACTTCCACTGTAATACACGGGGAGTAGTTGGTACTAAGATACGTCCTTCTAACTAAAGGAGTAGGCTATTGCTATAAAAATCCTTGATTAGCTCACCTAAACTTTGACATTTCGCATGGCATACACAATGATAGAGTCTCACAACTGCTTCTTATCTCGCTAATAGTTGGGGATAAGGCAGAACAAATAATGGAAGAAAATAGAGGACGCCTATGCTGGCTGATAATTTCTTAATCAAGTTCGAGACCCTCCAAGGGAGGGAAGAGGCTCTTTGGAGTCGGCAATGATTTGGAGTCCTTTTCTCTTATTTGCAAAAGAAGAAAAATGTGAAGTGTCCACTTCTTAGAGTAATGAATTGTACATTGCCCTGATGCTCACACCAGCAGTCATTAAACCCCTTTATGCTCTGTACAATACGAAAAATTCAGGTGAACTAAACAACATTTCCTGATAACATCGAGCTCTTGTTTGTGTTATTCTGATTACCCTTAACAATTCATTACTCTAAGAAGTGGACACTTCACAATTTTCTTCTTTTGCAATAAGAGAAAGACTCCAACATTAGGCCGATCAAAGAGCTCTTCCCTCCCTTGGAGGTCTCAACTTTGATTAGAAAATTATCAGCCAGCATAGGCGTCCTCTATTTCTTCCATATTTTCTGCTTACCCAACTATTGCGAGATAAGAAGCAGTTTGATTCTCAAAACTCTAAAGGATTTTAGAAAATTTTAGAGACAAGATTTTTCTAAAGATTCTGCATCCAAACGTATGATTTCTCCACACTTTATGCATAATTCTCACGATAAATTAAATTCTAGTCTTTTTCAGATTATTGATACCTGCTTTTTGAACAAAACGGCCCCGAAAATACAAGTTTCTGGTGTGGGGAAAAAGATAATATTTTGTCAGAAACCACTCTGATTGCCCACCACAGTACTCTGAAGTAGATATTAAGAGGATGTGGTTTCTTATAATATATTTATGTAGTCTTTGGAGACCATTGTCTTCCAACAATCTGTTGGTAATCTCTGGGCACTAATTGTGCACCTTATATGACTGACTTATTTTTTATATTCTACGAAGCAGAATTTGTTCAAACTGTTACGGGTAAAAACAAAATTTTCCGTGTCTTTCAACCTTACTATAGTTAATTAGACGATCTCTTATAATGAACATCATATAATTTTCAAATTTGTCCATTTGTATATCTGACGAACTCGAAATAAAGGACACCATCAAAATCTGCAAAACTGCTTCTATTTGGATATTTTACTGAATGTTGTAGGCTGAGCTTTTGAGAACAACTGCGCAGGACGCTATTCACTAGTAATTACCGGTTCAATATACCCCATCGGATGCAAACTATTTACACATTTACAAATGATCCGTGCAGTTGAAAAATTTTGTGTCAATTCAGATTTCGAAAGGTTTGGTAGGGACTATATTTTGTGGCGGAAGGAAATTAATCAAAAAGCATGAATTTACAGTTTCTATTTCATCCAATATACCTTCTTTTGATACCCCTATCGTACTTACAGTTTTAAAATATGATACAAAGTAGTGAGACTTGGAACTAATCCAAATTGTTATTATTTAATTTTGTTGAGGATTTTTCCAAAACGAATACATTTTCTTTAAAAAGTCTAATTCAATTTACTCGAAATTCTGTGCAAAAAATCAGCATTTTGGCCAATATTTTAAAAATATACCGAAATCCTCTAATTTTTATGTTCCATTTTAAATTTCGAGTAAAGATCTTATAATTATACGTAATTTTAAGAAATTGATCACATCCTAAATGTATTTTTTAACTCTGAAATCTGATTCATGGGTTTTTCCGTATATCAGTGCAGAAAGGTATTATTAATTCCATTACAAGCATTAATCTTTTTTTATATCTGTATTGTAAGACAATTATTATGTATCTATTTCATGTAATAGATTGATTGTATTTTTATGGTTTGTTTACACCAACAGACGATGGAGCTTAAATGAATATATCTTGAGTAAATTTTAAGTGCAAGAGAGTCATGTTTAAGGACTGTAACTCGAAAACAAGCATGAAAACCCAATTTTTCTATTTTATTTCCCGATGCTCTTTCAATGTAGAAATCAAAAATACACTTCCCCAAAAATTGCATCACTTTAAACTCACCCTGAACTCTTTAAGGAGTTTTCAAGGGTTCAACTTTTCTAGATTAGGCCATAATATATTTCTTATTAATTAAAAACTCTCAGTTCAATTAAGAATTAAGTCGTAATTTAGTTGTTATACGCCTTCAAAGTATGGGTCCTCGCAGTCATATTTTCGTTAATGAGATAGCGGGTCACGTGGTCACTGTCGCGTCATACTGCGTTAGATGTCAATTCTTTAACAGTGACCGTATATTATCTGAACGCTCTGAGTTATTACCGGTAAATAAATCAACTCTAAGAAACTATGGAAGAAGAGGAGAATTTTTCAATGCATCGAATGATAATACCTTTAGTTATATGACATTCATCATTACGTACTGTGCATGTTGTTAAATCTAACGTCATAGTAACGTAAGAAAATACGCCTAAAGTAGCGTTACGAGTAGCGAATCCCTCTATACATCTAATGTTCTGTTAGATTTCAGCATAGCACGAGATGCTTTTTCATGGAAGTTGCAGATCGATATTTTCCTTTGTTAGATACTTAGGAATATTGTCGAAGTTATAAAGAATAATAAAATATAAACTATCGTTTAATGTGTACCTCAGCAAGTGCCGAGCTCGATAAACGATTAGTACGATAATTATAAGGGTACATGTATAATACCAATCGTAATTGTACAAGGAGTTATGTTTTGAGTCTTATATTTAAGCCTGTACAAAACAAAATGCGTTTAATGAATTCAATGAAGATAGATGCGGTAACAGTCATCGTTTATGCAAAGAACGTGAAACAGACTCGTTCTCAGGAAGTGAAATCAATTGAGTACCAGATTTGGGAAATGATTGTGTCTTTCGAGAAGACCGGTAATCCAACATATTTTCAACATCGGACATTTTTTCTGCTTTCGTGTTAATTGATAACATCAAGAGATTAGAATTTGTTTGGCTTGTTAGAATTTAGATGGATCACTATGCAGCTCCACAAAATAGTTTTTTTTTTTTATTATCATATGTGTGTGGAAAGAAAGCATTTGACCTGGAGGGTACGTTGACACATATCGCACAGCTGGCAAAGACTGCTGTCTTAATATTTACATGTCTTGGTGTAATACATATCAAAACGTACGTGCCCTGATCACATTTTGCTTGATTTTTTAGCACGTGCAAGGGTCATGTGTATAGCTATATATGCTTATTTATCTGTGTTAAGAAATCTTCCGATATTAAAACAAATAAAAGTGATTGCTGTTACCAGTAACTTTTGTATTATAATATTCATCTAAATTGTAGATGTTATCAATAAGCAAGCGATAATTCTTCCGAGTAGAAACAAGATGATCATATGACTGGACTTTACACTGGGAAACGAACCCTTTTCAGACCGAAAAGCAAAGGAGATTCTGGAAAGCAAGATGGGGCGTGAGGCAAAATCGGCCATCCCTGCGATTCGAAACAAAGGATACCAAACCTGCCATGTTAGTGTAATATGGATGCATACGGTTGGAGTCGGGGGGCCCTTTATTGGGGAGAGAAAAAAAGATAAGGTATATAAAGTCTCTTTAAGTGCTAAGAACTTTGGAAATCCAGAAATTATTGACCCTTGACTGTACTATTTTTTCCGAATCCTCACTTTTTAAAAGACTATTGATTCAGAAGACTGATTTTTTGGTCAGGGTGTCGCCGAATGCCTCCCGCTTTGCACAACTGGCTCCGTTTCGAGTCCTCCTTGGAGATGCTAGAGAAAAACCTCCCTTCCATGCACGCGTGTCACGTCATAATTGTAGCCGCCATACTCGCTCTGTATTATATCATGATTTATTTTCCTATTATCGCTAATCCTGTTTGTTAACGCTTCTTTAAACGTATATGACATTAAATCGTATTCTCTCAACAAAACAGAGTGAACTGTCTTTCGACTATGGACGTACGTGTAATGTCGCGATTAAATCCTCCGATTAACAATATGCGTATATTAAGGAAATTCAACTTTTGCAACAGCTATATCTTGAAAATCACAGCTGTATTTGACACAGAATAAAACTTGATGAATGATTTTAAAAAAGACAGTTATTTTCTTTGAGGTATTAAATAACAAAAGTGAACGAGATGTTTTGTAAACTCTGTAAACTCCTTTATATTGATTCTTGGAAAGGCTAGACCTGCGAATTTAAATTATATGGAAGTAAGACGATGATGGATCTCTTTACTTTTGGCAATTGTTAACTTTCATTTGTCCCAGTAGTAATGTTCACTATTCACCTGCTTATTGGTGTGATGTTTCTCGTTGATTTCGCTATGCGCTAAGGGGCCATGGCAATGGATATGAGGACTATTTTAAAAGCTAACCTTTAGCGCACAAAATGCAATTACTACTAATCGCAATAGTGGATGTTGCAGGGGTGAATTATCAAGCAGCACTCTGTTAATATGTCTCATTTACGGCAAAAATTTACGGTCGCGTAGGTATGGACCTGTGGTTGCGATAAAATTTCAACTAAGATCAATTGTTGATTCTAGATCTTGGTTCATTACCGTTTTGGGTACTAGATTTGGACGAGCGGTTAATCACCGTTTTAAACTTTGCTATTGGACTTGGGCTCACGGCGAAGTGTGACCAGGTCGAGAGAAATATGCTGATTTTCGTATAATTATGTTGGTTATGATATAATGATTTAACAATTGTTTACTTCGCCATTTTATATACATAATAGCGCTATTTAGAATAGCCAAAATTTTACATTGTATCTAACATGTAAAGGCAAAGATAACGAACAGTGATCAATCTCGTAAGTCCTAAATATAATACAAAAACAAGAGTTGGGCAATCACGGACCCCTGGACACACCAGAGGTGGGATCAGGTGCCTAGGAGGAGTAAGCATCCCCTGTTGACCGGTCACACCCGCCGTGAGCCCATAGTCTTGATCAGGTAAACGGAACAGTCCGTAGTCAAATCAGTGTGTGAAAAACGGCTTAACAATGGTTATGAAATACATCAGACAGCATTTGACTCAATGATAGGTCATATTGGTAAACTAAATTGTTATAACGACCATAGAATTTACGAAATGCTGCCTTTAAACGTGACTGTTGAAACCCCTGCAACAACAACTTGTCTGTAAGTAGCTTGCCTCGATTCAAAAACTGATTATACGCAGAACAAGCTCTTGCGTATCGAATAAGTTGAGAGACATACACACCATATGCAGGTGATGATGGAATATTGCTACACAAATATGGGAAGTTGACGATGGAGAAGCTGAAATCGTCCCGTTTGTCATAAATACAGAGAATAAAGGAATTTAGTGATATCTTGTAGAGCTTTATTCTTTGAAGACAAGATGGAATGAATATCAAGTGAAAGTACAGGTTACCCATGACTATAATTTCCTACCTTCAGTTTTAGGCTGTAGTGGCACCACCCGGTAGCTCCTGGGGTTAGGACAGATTTTGAGTCCCTATCTCTACTCCGCAGATTAAAGAAAGGAGAAGGTATTGACTGGTTAGAGTAGAGGAGCCCATTAGGTACTCAATGACATACTAATAACAGATCTATGATACCCAGAAATATAGCTTAGCTTACCAGAACATTAACATGTTTCGTAAGCTACCGAAGATAAAGGGGTTTAATGACTGCTGGTAGAGATTTATTCTTTGAAAACAAGGTGAAATAAGTATCAGGGCAAGGTACAGGGCCCCAGGGCTACCATTTTCGGATTCAATTTGGGGCTGTAGTGGTATCACTGATAGTTCCTGGGTTCGGGACATATTTGGAGTCCCTATCCCTACTCCACAGAGTAAAGAAAGGAGAGACTGACTACAGTAGAACGTCCCATTAGGTACTCAATGCCAGACAAATAATAGGTCTATGGTACCCAGAAGAGGGTAAGGGGATTTAAAGACAGCTTGTAGAGCTTTATTCTTTGAAGACAAGGCGGGATGAGTATTAGTGCAAGGTAGAGGACACACAGGGCTATCAATTACAGCTTTTAGTTTGAGATTGTATGGGTACATTGCCACCCAGTTGCTTCCGGGAGTTGGGGCAGAAATCAAATTCCTATCTAGATTTCTTCTCTAACGAGTTAAGAAAGGAGAAAGTATTCACTGAATATAGTAGAACGCCCCATTCGGTACTCAATGTCAGGCAAATAATAAGTTTATGATAACCAGAAGTGTTGTCTAGCTCACCCTAATTTTGACCTTTTTCGTGACTTGCAGAGGATAAAAGGGTTTAATGACTGCTTTTAGAGCTTTATTCTTTAAAATCAAGGCGGAACGAATTCTGTGAACCTATTATATCTAACGTGTATGATATTTAGAGGAAATTTGATTTTTTAATATATTTAACGGATGTTCACCCCTTCCCCTTTTGTCCGTCATAATGCATTCTGTGGAATCGTCGTTGTTCCGCAGGGGTCAATGTTTGTGGATTTTGTTGGTCACCCTTACGAATTTACATCCCCATGAACATTTTTAAGTTTTAAAAAATCCTTTAACGGACTTGAGTTACCCCAGTTTTATTACTTACCTGATGTTGTAAAATTACTCGCGCTATTTTGATTATCAGCAAGTGTATAAATAATGAGACAAAATAATTCAATTATATCTTACGTATAAAATAGGCTAGGGACTCACGAAATTACGTCCCCACGAACCAGCAAAATTTTGGCTACCCACGAAAATTGACCCCCAGGAATCAAAATGATTCCACAGTACCCTGTTGGCGGTGTACTTGATTGAGCGGAAGTAGTCCTCCGCCATTTTAATCGCTAAAATAAATCCACAGTAAATAAGATATAAGAAACGACATTCGTACCGCAAATCTATATATGCTATACTATCATCGCCTGAGTAGTTTCTGAGATCACATCCGGACAAGAGTGGGCCAAGAAGAAAGAAAATTAATATTAAACTAGACATTATCTCGTTGGTTGTATCTCATCAGGTTCAATATTAATTCGCAGCTTAGGACACTTATTAGTTACAAATATAATTTATATAAACTGATCCCAAATGAGGCAAGCATTTGAATTATATTCCGAACGTTTAATCTGTTCGATATATAACTATATTACTATAATTAGTGAGAGTGGTGAAATATGTCTAAATTTGAAAGTCAACTTTTTTTTTGTATTGTAAAAATGATACTTTAGACACTAAAATGAGATTTTCATCAATTTTTTTTCTATCGGCACTGCCTCTTTTCTGTTCTACTGTGTATTTGTTTGTATATTTTTTGCTTCATTTTCGCTTAAAATTTTCTTTCCATTTCATGTTCACACAATGTTAAGATGGAAAATATATTTTGAATAGAAAATGCGAACATTTCTCTAAGGAATGTTCAGAAGGAAAAGATGAAGATAAAGAACAGTGATTGATATGATAATACAAAACAAAAAGTAGGACAAACACAGTCCCCTAGACAAACCAGAGGTGGGACCAGAATTATTACAAGGTTCACATTGCAATACAAATCCGCTTCACAAATAATCTCAACATAATGTCTTTGGAAGTTCTGCAATTTTCAATTCATACGGCATATGCATAAAATGTGAGCAGAGCGTATCAATAGCATTAGGGCTGTTTGCAATCCTCATTAAATAAATAAAGCATCATGTTAAAAATACACTTTCTTGTCATGGTAATTTTATAAATGTTATTTTATACTTACAGTTCCAGGGTGTCACCGGCGTTTTCTGGCGATAAGAAACTACGAAGGAAATACAACAATAACACGCTGCACATAGGGCAAAAAAATAGTCCCCTATATGAGCACTGCCTGGTGAAGTTGAATGTGCCGTCTACTTACATTACATGTCTATTCATTGTAATCCTTTATAACATTGACATAAATGACAGTTGCCCCGCCTTGATCAATCTATATTAAGGTATTCATGCAAAATCTGTTATCTCAGAATGTAAAAGTATCCGTTAACTTTCTTAATAGTGTAGCATTTTGCGCTAATGGTCGGGTTCGGATACTTACAGAGTTAAGAAACTCTAATGTATAAATTAATTTTAAAATGTAAAATCCCGATCTGGTCGCGGTTGATTAATGAGATCTGGTAGCGATCCAAAGCATTTTATGCGGACTTTTTTTAATAGCGAGCCAACACTAACATAAAAAGTTGAAGTTTTAGGCTATAACGAAATCTCGTTTAAAGTCATCATTTCGCAATTCTACGTCGCTATAATGACCTTGTTTTGCGATTACAAAGTATCACAAGTATAATGTTTGACTGATTTGTTTCATACCATTGTTAGACTGTCATTCTACTAGATTTGACGACTGTAACCCTGTTTACTTTCTTCACTGAATGCTCCGCAGTGACCGGTCAGCAAGAGATACTTACTCCTCCATGGACTGGTCCTACCTTCCTTTGTCGAGTCCGTGTGCCCAACACTCGATTTTGTACATGTATATGTTTTTGGATTATGATTACGTTTAACACGATGTTACCTTCGCCTATTTGTACAAAATAAAACATCGAGATTCGGTGATAAAATGACCAGATAAAGTTTAAGGTTCTTGGAACCTGTAAAAGAAGTTATACATCTATGCATATGTCTTAGTATTCTATTAATTTAATATTATATGGAAATCAACATTCTAAAATTCATTACAATAGTATGTTTATGTGTACGTAGCATTACTATAGCAGTACTGCAGCATTACTGAAGCATCATGCCTAGAAATAACCCTGCAAAAGTTATTGTGTGGTGGGAATCTGCTATATTGTTAATCCTCCACACAAGCATACAGTGTTAATGGATGCAAGTTACTGTCATTTCAAAAAGGAACTGCAATAAATTGACCTTGTAGAAATGCGTTTCTAGAAGAAACTTCATATTTTAACTCAAAATTAAAAAAAACCTTGCGTTAAAGAGATTTCAAAACATTTAAAAAAACCTCAAATATTACCGAGCGAAGCTCGGACGGCCGTCCGCGAAGCAAGGCTCTAAAGGTAATGCGTATGTAAAGAAAAAGGTCAAAAGAAAAGAAATCATCTCGACATACGTTCAAAGAAAATTTCGTGGTCTATAATGGGCACCGCCATTTTGTTTTATTCATTAGTTGGTTCAAACGATATTCAAGTAAACCTTACTGTCACAAATATGCAACTCTGACATGTTTGTGCTTCTAACTCTAATTTGTTCAAAATCAATAATATGTATTTTTGTTGTTGCAGTATTTGCCTAATAATTGATAGAAAACTAGATGAGTTCCAATAAATAAAAATACACCACATTAGATTCGCTTACCTTTATGTAAATTTAATTTTATTGGATAATTTTGTTTATCTGTAGTGATCATTTCGATTGCAATGTAATCTGCTATCTATTAGTATTTGACTACATAGAGATATCGGATTTCTGGCTAACTAGTAGTATGTTACAACTGTTTATTTTGCTCCTATTTACCAATACATGTACCGGTCAACAGAGGATGCTTATTCTTCCATGGCACCTGATCCTACCTTCGCTTTTGTCGGAGGTCCATGTTGCCCTACACTCGATTTTGTATATGTTTTTTTGATTTTGATTACGTTTGACACGATGTTAACTTCGCCTTTTTGTATGTACATGCATTGAAGCCTATGCTTATCTTACCTAATTTTCTTAATTGTTGTATAAACATTCTGCAAACTTACCTCTCACCTATGCTAAATGGTTGGACAGTGTTACCAATTACCTACAGATGGCATTTAAAGCCACACCAAAACCCTTAGATTGCTCTAATTGTTGTACGAACATCGTGCATATGTATACTCTTGTGAACATGATTTGCTTTAGACCTGATGAAGACCCACTAGGGTCGTAAGCTATCTCTGAGATAAATTATAGTTGATCAAAAGATGGTGTTTTCATTCCATATGCATTTCCTCAAGTATGTAAAGGCAAAGATAACGAACATTGATCAATCTCGTAAGTCCTAAATATAATACAAAAACAAGAGTTGGGCAATCACGGACCCCTGGACACACCAGAGGTGGGATCAGGTGCCTAGGAGGAGTAAGCATCCCCTGTTGCCCGGTCACACCCGCCGTGAGCGCATATTTGAAAGGTTTAAACTCGGAGTTAAATATAATCCTTCTAGTAGTCTTGGCTCAAATTCAACTCCGGTTAAAATCTGTTTTAAACAATAAGCTAGCGTTTGCGTTGTATGTGATTTATGCAGCGATATCAATCAGGGAAAATTACCATAATCCAACAAATGTGAACCTTATAGAAATTGCAAATCTCTTTGTAAGGATTTTTATGCAATTTCGGAATCCATTAAATTAAGGTATGGTAATTCAAATTGATCTTGATTCCTCGGGATATTGAAAGCACAGTATTTAAAACATAAAGGTGATTTTAAAGAATTTCATCTTTAGTCAGATTGTTAGGGGTATAAATAGTATTCCCAGATGTTGAAGTAAACCCTAGTTCATTTAAAGGACAAGTATAATATATAGTAACTTTTACAAATACAATGATTTTACAGCTGGAACTAGTATAAAGTTTTCATGTAGTCTATGTAACTCATTTACCACTTCTGGCTTCTTAAAGAAAGAAGGATAAATACTACGCATTTTCCCCGCTAAATGGTTATTACGGGATTTTATCTTCTTCACAGGACTTCTAGGCTGTAGTCAAATGTGACCGTTGATCTTTAAAATTAATAGGGTTCATCCTCATTCCATGAGCAACCTTTGTGGAAAGTTTGATGATCCCTTGATTAATGCTGTGTCTGCTATCTTTTTCTAAAGATTTGTAGACTATAGTCAATAGTGACCTTGACCTTTGATGATTTAACCCTCTCTGCATGGTCAATATCTGTAGTTTGATCATCCTTTGATGAAGACTCTTGCTTCAATCTTGTTTAATTGATTTTTAGGCAATTGTCTATAGTGATCTTGACCTCTCTCCATGGGCAACATCGTTGGAATTTGTCACGACCCTTCAATGTATGCTGAATCGTGTATTTGTTCAAAATGTTTATTGGCAGTAGTTGTCAATAAGGACTTCGCCCTTGATCCCGAAAATCACGAAGATTCATCCTAACTTCATGGACAACATTTGCTGAAGAATTGATGATCATCTGATGAATGGTGTGTCTTCTATCTTGTGTTCAAGATTTATGGAAAATAGTCAATGCTGACCTTGACCTTTAACCCTGCATATCAATATGGTTCAAGCCTCCTCCAAGAGCAATATTTGTAGAGAGTTTGATGATCTTATTTATGATAAATGTTTTGTCTCCCATCTTGTTCCCAAAATTTAAAGCAATGGTAAAAAATGACCTTGACCTTAAAAATCAATAGAATTCATCCTCTCTCCATGGCAAGGTTTGTAGAAGATTGGATGATTCTCTGAGAAATGCCTTTTCTTCTCTCTTGCACGCCACGCACGCACCACCAACACACACACAACACACACACACAACACACACACACACACACACCACACACGACACACACACACACACACACACACACACACCACACACACAACACACCCAACACACACACACACACAACACACACACACACACACACACACACCACACACACACACACAACACACACATGATTGATCACGGTGGGCGTGACCGTTGAATAGTGGATGTTTACTCCTCGGTTCTTGAGCCCACGTCTTGTGTTTCCCGAGGTCCAGGTTTGCTCCACAAGCATGTATTCTTTACAGGATCTGTGAGATTTGTCACTGTTCTTATATTCTCATTTTTTTCGTTGATGATGCTTTGCAAGTAGTAAACAATTTGCTATCCAGTTCTTTAATTGAAAAGATTTGAAATTCGTTTGAAATATATTGAGCAATCAGATTTTCATTGAAAAGATTTATACATTATTCTTTGAAGGCAATCAGTTACAAAATAGCATTTTCCTGTGGTCAATAAAATTTGTAAAGTGATAAAAATAATTATTTCTACTACATACGAAAACAACATGTCTCCGATTTAGCTTAGCATATGCGATATAGTTATTTTCATACACTTACTAAACTAGAGAGTAACAATCCATGTATATGAGTCCAGAAGTATTCTCCTTTTCAGCTTAGCATATACAATATAGTTATATTCATATTATTACTGAACTCGAGAGAAACAGTCCGTGTATTCCATTTCTCCAGCGGTGTTACCAATTGAAGACTGAGTGGGATCGACCCAACTACATACAAATATAATTCCACAATGAATATAAGAACTTTCATCGACAAATAAATGATTGACAAATAAAACTGTAATAGGCTTATTATCCTAAGGAAATATCTACAAGAAGATAAAAAACCTTCAAGTTATGATATAAAAATATACTAAATATTGATAAAAATGATCAAAGTATATGTACATATTTTGACATTTCCCCCCATAAATATTTGGTTCATTAGTATGATATTGCATGCATGTCCAGAAAAAAAAGTACTTGGGTTACAAAGATTATCATTAGTCACGAAACGGAGTTTTGTGATTGCCAAACGCCCATGCATGCATTTGCCTCCTGGTTCCATATAGCGAAGCGGATATTCGGCGAAGATTTTCAGTGACGTCCGTCTTGTTTCCTTTCACCATATTCCGAATTGAAAATGCCATAAAGCTAGCATCTACCAGCGCTGAGAGCGGCCCTATTATGGAACCTAGAATGGTGATTCCTCGAGCAGAAATTCTTAGCAACGCCAATGGAATCATAGTAATCCCCTTCGCCATTCTAAAAATTCCTGGTAAGCATTGTACTGAAGTAAAATTGAGGGCCTCTATTTCCTGGTTGGTTTTCATGCTACTGGCACAATCATCGAGCTTGTTGATTTCTTTTTCAAGTGATTTCAGACTGCGTTGAACATCTTCAAATCGTTCTTGATAGCCATCTTGATACCTTTTCAAATTTTCAACTGTTTTCCTGTTCATGACCGTTTCAGTGATTTTAGCTCCAGCTGCTGCCGCTCCACCACCAACTGCCAGAACGCCTCCTCCGATAGCTAAAGCCAGGGCTGCTCCTGCTGTCAACGGCGCTACCCCAATACCCACAGCTGTCAAAACAGCACCTACTATTCCTGCACTAGATCCACTTATTGTTGCAATGTTTACGTTTCGGCGACGGAGTTCCATTTCCTCAATTATGTTGTCGCAAATCTGTTGAAGAAGAAGATTGCATTTTTGCCACTGGTCAATGGTGTCCTTGACGATTTCGATTTGGGTTTCTATTTTTCGCATCTGTCTTATAAATTTCCAATCTGTAATATAGGATACTGTTTTTACAAGTGAAACATTTTTTTTATAGAATCATATTATAGTTTATTCTTCCGAAGTTAAATTCATCTACGCAATTACGCTAAGGACTCCCATAAGAAAATGCAGTGATAATTTGGAGTGAAATTACACCTCAAATTCACAATACCAATTTTAATTTTATCGGTCAAATACTGGGACTATACTTCCCATATCTTGCCTGTGACTGGGGTATCATACATTTCCTACATACCAATTACCCGTGACGTCAGCTACGATCACATAACACTTTATTTTTGGAAAACATCAAAAGGTCCTCCTTACAAGCAAAAGTTTCACAATATGCGTGTTACCAGCTGATATTTTATCAATAAGATCAAATAGATATAATAATTCTTAACATGAAAAGTTTCGAGAGCAAATGCATATGCTCTCTGAATATGATAAAAATCAATGCAACACATTGGCAGCGCTCAGCGTGTTACAGCAGATATCGTGAAACATTCGCATTGTTTACATGCAATAAACCTCTTTATGCAAATTAGTTTATTGTATGGATGCAGAAAAGGGGCGATTTGAAGGTCACGATATAGCATAGATATTACATTTGTGCATGGTAAATATCGAGAATTTGAGATTGACGCAATACTAAAGAAATGTGATATGTATAATGGCTTAAGGACATTTTTACACCTATACATTTTATCTTTTGTAACCCGTAGTAAATAATAATGACTATTTAAATGAGAAACCAATATTGTGACATTTTCCCTATGATATGACGTTAAACGTACGTGTATGTACATCATGACGCACTTTTTCATTGCGACGTTAGATGCTGTGAAGAGGACTGGGGTACATTTGAAGTACAATGCTGTGATTTTTCTCGGGGAAACCTTAACCTAGCTGCGTATGAATATTCGAAGTAAAAAAACCCAGATATTCTGATTAAGTATTTCCACACCATCAAATGATCACCAAGTTGGCCATCTGAGAAAATACAAACCATGAGATGAAACGGAAGCAGGGTCTTTCACTCTTCCTGGGACTATTGGACCTTCTAGATTACAGTTACACGCGTCATCTCTTGATACAATTCTGTAGAACCGTTTTGTCTGGCTCTCTAGTAATGTAATGATCTCTCTCTTTCTTATACGATTTCCATCTCTGTCTGTCTTTTCTCGCAAGGGGAAATATTCTGTCCAGTAGGTTTCAGTATCAATATCTGTCTCATTAAATCGGAGAACAAACACATTAGTTTGAAAAAATGTGCATACCACCCACAGCAACAAATCTCGTATCGGCAAATCATCCTTCATTCGCAAAATGCAGAAGTCGATCAACCTCTGTCTTTCTTTTTTCTTATCTTTCATTTTTCCGAATTTTTTTTCGTACCGTAACTTTGTGATACCAACCATATAAGGTTCATAAGCATCAATATTATGTGAAATTTCAGCTGTAAGCTCTTTCTCTAGGAAGTCAATGTGTTCTTCGGTCCCGAATATTTCCTTACTTATACATCGAAGAAGCGAGTGATCGAAATATTCCACACAGTCAATGATTCTTCCTGTCATGTCTTCTCTCTGTTGTATCATGTGAAGTCCCGAGTAAGGAGGACATGGAGGACAGGCTCTTATTTCTGTGCAATAAAGGCTTTCATCCGGTGTTTCGCTGAAATATTTATCGTGGACATTGTGTCTTCTGTCTGGTTTTATGTGCAGTTTCACGTCTGACTTCCTGTCTGTAAAGTAAAACATACTGAATGAATTTCTTCTGAAATTTCTTTGACCTTTGATATTTGAATTTCCTTCTTTACTACTGGACATTTACAGAGATTGACGGTCACGTACACTGATACGTACTTTAAGCACTGCAGCTACATGGAGTGCATCAAAACATTTTATTTTCATTTCTATTTCTATCAACGACACTACATGGATATCGCACCGTGTATCGTTTTTAAAGAAAATGAACTACCATAGATTTTATTTCAATTTTGAAATTTTTATACATCATTCAAGGACGTCACCTATTTTTGTACTAAATAATACAGAATTAATTGATTTCCTCTTTGTATATATATTCCGTAAATGAGAGATAATTACATGTACATTTGTTAATAAATGTTTTTGAATACGAAATGTAAGATTAAATGTAAACTCTCTCTCTCTTCTCTCTCTCTCTCTCTCTCTCTTCTCTCTCTTCTCTCTCTCTGTCTCTCTCTCCTCTCTCTCTCTCTCTCTCATCTCTCTCTCTCTCTGAGACTTATTCATTCTCTAAACGTGGTTCTGAAGCTCTCTCTGTGAGATTCTCGCTCTTTCTAAAAATCTCTCTCTCCCCTCTTTCTCTGTACGTTTATGTAAATTAGGAGAGACAATTAATGTTGCCACTGTCCTATCATGCTGTAGTAAAACTTAATTTGTTCAATAATAAAGATAGGAAATTTTATTTTTTATATTTATTGATCATTTATCTATGGTATGTATACAAATAGCTGAAATCGAACTTTGGATACAACTCAAAAATCAAATCGCACAGAGCTTAAGACAGTTTGCAAAGTCAGGGTACGCTAGGAATGTCTAGAAAAAGACTTCATGTAGAATGACCGATCGTGGTAGCTCAGTGGTTAGAGGGTCCGCTTCGCAATCGGAAGGTCGTGAATTCGAGCCCTGCGCGTAGCAAATCTAAGACGTAGAAATAGGTAGTGATTTCTCCTTCGCTTAGCAGTCAGCATTTAGAAGGAAGAATAACGGGCCTATCTGATGTGACTTTAGAAACGAAGATCCCGTGGCACAGCATGGTAAAGAACCCTCACTGCTACGACCGAGTGTTACGCATACGTCAAAATTACCTAGAACTGATGACGTCTCAATATGAGTGAAACATTCTCGGAGGGATATAAACCAAAGAAATGATCAATCATTCATGTATATACATGTATATACGATCATATAAACCTTTTTCCATGCAGGTATGTGCTAGTCTGAAGGTCTAGAGATTCACTTACCATCTTGCTATCTCAATTCCCAAGTAGTTTGTTACATATACACCGACAATTTTAGCAGTCCTGTCACAGGTCGTGATTATAAAATAAATGTATTAGGAATTTTTCAACCTAACTGCATTAATCTTATCGTTGTTGAGTCCTAGCCAGAGAACCTAACTACAGGGAAAAATCTTTTTTTTTTTTTTTTTGGTTTTTTTTTTTGTTTTTTGTTTTTTACAGAGGACTGATGGTTGTTGGGCAGAGTTCTGTTTGCTTCTCCTAACATATTGTTTTCTGGTAACATCAAACTGATAAGATTAAATGACAGGATCTCGTTTCTTTAAAGTCATATCAGATTAGACCCGTTGTTTCTTCCTTCTAAATGCTGACTGCTAAGCGAAGGAGCCATCACTACCTATTTCTACGTCTTAGATTTGCCACGCGCAGGGAAGTGGACCATCTAACCACTGAGCTACCGCGATCGGTCATTCTACATGAAGTCTATTAATCATTTTGTATTTATTTTGGAGGGGGGCAAACTTATTTGATCAATGTTCGTTATCTTTATATGATGCATAATTCTATCAATGCATAGCAAACTGACATAGAGAGAAAAATATTTTTGATGTGTGTGTGTACTACCGTGTTGATTAAAAAATGTCTATGGCCCACCTCTTTGTGCAAGTAAAAGCGAAGAAGGTGGTGGTAGCTGGCAGTTGCACCCATGTATCGGAGTGATAGTATCAAAGGTTCCTTTGGAGTGGTCATGAAAAAGGGTGATATAAAATCTACAAGATTTCGTCTTCTCAGATAGGACGCTGGAGTCTGGTTCAAATCGTGTCCAATGGTATCTTTTACGAGGATCAGGTTGCCTGACTTCCATATTGTATATATAAATCGGTAATTGGATCCAATTGCAGGCTTCCTGTAGTTTATCACTCAGATTGTTGTCCTCTCTATCCAATATTTGAAGTAAATCACTGAAAGCAAGGGAAATCAGAATATCGTCTTTATGAATTTGATCATCAAAATATAGAAGTGGTAATTAAATCCGCATATATCTTTCGTTGTATTTTCAATTTCAACATTCTAGCATAGCTCCATATATATATCAGTAAGTAATTCCATTAAAATCGTTCTATAATCAAACAAAAGCAAATTCATTTCACACAAAAAATCCTTTGTCCTAAGTATTCCCCAAGTTTGTTAAGAGATGGCCCAATTCTGGAAGTGAACAATAGTAACTCCAGCGTGGCATAATTCGTCAGTAAATATTGCTGAGAGAATTGTTTTTAGTGTGATTCATATTTCAGCGGCATTACATATATTCCAGCTGACTGGAAATAAAGTACACCACATAGTCTTCAATGTCTGCTTCGTCCTTTTATATTTTATTGAATATAAATATTAACGGCAAACTAAAAATCAAACTTTGTGACAAATGGTACAATTTCAGCTTCCTAATCGTCAACTTCCCATATCTATATAGCAATAATCCATCATCATCTGCATGTGGTGTGTATGTCCCTTAACTTATTCGATATGCAAGAGCTTGTTCTGTGTATGATCAGGTTTTAAATCGCAGTAAGCTACTTACAAACAAGTTGTTGCAGGAGTTTTACAACAATACAACCTTTAACTGACGGCAAATAATTTGTAAAATAAAAGAACAAATAGAGTGACATATTTTTGATTTAGAGTATATAATTTCATAGAATCAGAGACGATTTGAAGCAGTAAACGCGTCAAATCAGCAGAAAATGTCGATTCATGAATTATTGTCTTCAAGACAGTACTTCCTGTTTGTAAAATCCGATGCAATGACCACGGAGGTCACCAGTTCGGAATATCACGAAAGAAAAACACGTAATACCCACATGTCAGATTAACACGCCAATCGCAAAGAAAATTTTAAATCAAAAGTTTATTTGAGTGGCGCTTTTGCGTAAAAATGTTTTTGTAACACTTTAGTACTTTTAGTCATTCATGACATGATGCAATATTTCAAAACAATCAAAATTGTATATTTACTCACGTCGGTTTCTATCTCTGACCTTGAACTCAGCAACCCGATTAAGTTCGGCAATCGTCGTTCCAGTGTCAAAGGATTACGATTGCTTTTGAGGCTATGGCGGTTTATTCAAAACGCTTATTCAAGATATACTCTCAATATCCAAGTAATTCTTTCAAACAAGAGTAATAACAAAACGCAGTATCATTATGAATCACCATGGAAAACCTCAAACCAACTAATGATTGACTTAATATGTATGTGTTTTGAACGTACGAGATTGATCACAGGTAGTTATCTTCATCATTTCATAGACAAATATATTACCCTGATAAATCCCCCTCGTGGTCATATAATTCCTTAGCCAAGGCGCCATTTAATGTTCCGTTTCTGAAATTTATTTGACGTCTCTCTGTAGAAAGTGTTTTAAAATCAGTGGTACTGGTTCCGTCTGTTTCTCTTCTAGGACCAGCGACACTGCTGTTACGAATATGGTCAAGATGGTAGTGGGAAGCATCATTTCTTGATTGACAGCATTTTGGTCGTACTGTACCAATAAAAATACATATATCGTGTAACATTTATATTCTGAATTATCGTGCATCGAATTATTGAAAGCTGAATTAGTACTTTACAGGTCTAAGGGATTCGCAAAAATATTCTTTGAGAAGTAGATTATGTCCTCAATTAAGAATCGAATTATTCATAAACATTCTGACCTCTGGTATTTTTACCCAATTTTGCATAAATTAGAAAGGAACATAAGCATACCAAACGAGTTTCAAAGATATCATCATTAAGAATTTATATACCAAATTTGTTATCAAATTATGTATATTTAGTGACAGGAGTACAAAACACACACATACAAACAATGTGGTAAAGTGCGTCGCTGATCATTTCAATTTGTCCCCTAATAACCGGTATCGACTGCTTGCAGGCACATTGGTTTACATGCGTGACAAAAGGCGAGTACTGTGAGAGTTCCTTGTGCTGTAATTGTAAACGAATTGGTGAATGGAGACACTTTGTGTAGGTGCTGGAGACAGGCATGTACAGATCCCAGTCATTTCCGTTATTCTTTCCGATGAAAATGTCGACGTTGAAAACAGACGACAAAGCGTACAGTTCTCCTCTGCCAGGACTTTTCGAACCCGATCGAATATCTCCTATATGGTTTGCCAAACGCTTATCATTTTTGTCAAGTTCAGCCAAACACTTCTCTCTTTCTTCAAGTCCAGTCTCTTCCAATTCGTTGATAGACTCGTTTGTATACTTACAAAACAATTCTACATTTTCTTCATTCATCTCAAAATCACATACTGCATTTCTAACGCGAATGTAATGTTTATTTTCCCCGTAAAATTCTAAACTAAATCGCTCGAACAAGTCAGTGTCATTTTCCTTACGACCGTAAAAAGGTGTTGCAAAAAGGCTTATCAAAAGTGTTTGAAAATTTGAGACCGAAACAATCTACATGTTCTCTATTGACTAGTGGACACTGGACAGGAATTCAAAATCTCTCATGATTCCAGAAAATACAATCAGCCCAAAATCAGGAAATCCGTCAGTTCTTTCTAACATGACGATGACAAACTGGTTCTGTTTCATAGCAATGTCGTAGATTGAGGTAAATATGAAACCCCGGAAGTCGCCAATAGCTTTTACGGATGAGACACTCATTCGATATAAACAGATATCTTTCTGTAACACTTCTGAAGCAGCATATATTTCTCTTGGTGAGGGAGATCTTTTTTCATCCCGAGATCGATCAAAATCCCTCTGTAAACATTTTTCTGGTGACAATGTTCCGTCACATTCAATGCACTGAGGTAGAAAGAGGTGAAAATACGAGGCATTGGATAATTCAAAGTCGAAAATCTCTTTCTTCAGCTTCCTTATTTTCCGCCCAGAGGGTTTTCCATTCGTATTTCTTATTGCATGAAGGATGTAGTAAAAGGCGTCATGGTCTCTCGGTTGTTGGATGAGACCAAAACCTTCTCTCTTAAGAATCTCTCTCATTTCTTCCATAGTAGACATCTAAAATAGAATAAAATGTCTTCTTTATTTTTTACTATGCAAAAGCAACGAAATATAGATTAAAGGCAAATGGACACATTTTATGCTAAAATTTATTGGTTGCATTTTGGCCGGGTTTCACGAATGCAAAACCGGCTTATAAAATGGTGAATGGCGGGCGGGCGGGGAAATAATTCTGTAACACTTACTCAGTAACTACTTATTGTAGCCTCATGACATTTAAATTTATCATCAGTGGGAGTTGTCCATATACGGTGATCCGATTTCGACCTGTCCGACATCACTTCCTGTTTACCGACTATTTTCCAGTGTTATTCTTAATAGCGCAAATTTTCGTAACACTTTACTCAGCAATTAATTATCCGTATCCTCATGACCTTTGTATCCATCATCAGCGAGTGGTTCCATATCGTGGGATCCGATTTCAGACCTGTCCGACACCTACTTCTGTTTACCGACTTAGAATATTTTTCCCAGTGTTATCTTCATAGTGCAATTTTTCGTAAACACTTTACTCAGCAATGTAATTATCGTAGCCTTCATACCTTTTTGATATCCATCATTAGCGGGTGGTCCTATATCCTGGGATCCGATTTCAGATATGTCCGTTACCTACTTCCTGTTTACTGAACATGTTTACAGCAACCCGGCCATTTCGGTCTTTGACGCATTTTTAATGTTTAAAATTAATTAAATTATTGCTGATGGTCAGCAAAACTTTGAATGTAATTTGTTGAGTTACAAGTCAAATACAACACGTACACTTCTTTGCTATGTAAACAAAGCTCGTGTCATGGTTTTGTTTACATATATTTAATATGCTAGTAAAAGTTCTGTTTAAGGCAGATGTTTTTTTTTAAANCAGCAAAACTTTGAATGTAATTTGTTGAGTTACAAGTCAAATACAACACGTACACNACAATTAAACAGTTTCTAGCATTTCTTACATCTAATGTTGTTTTAAATTTACATTTAATACATTGTTACTTCGCCATTTTATATATGTTACTTTGATTATTTTCCGAGAAGCAATCTCTATATCAAATTGATTTATTGATTATTTATTGTTTTACATCCCACTCGAAACATTTCACTCATATGGAGACGTCACCATTTGTCAGTAAGGGACTGTAAAACCTTGGCCTATGCTCGGCGCTCATGACCCTTGAACAGGGAGGGATCTTCATTGTGCCACATCTGCTGTGACATGGGGCCTCAGTTTGAAGGATTCAGTAGTCTT